>VURO01051087.1:0-28208 GCA_015108175.1 Pelvicachromis taeniatus | reverse complement strand
TCATAATTTCATGCAGGAAATGACAGCTTCCAAAAGAAATACCAGGAAAGAAAAACACAGTGCCAATCCTTTACTGAGATCCATTTACAGACCAAGAAAAATACTTAATTTATTCCCATATGTGCAGTGTTGCCTGCAACCAATATAACCCTAGCAACAACCACTAAGAACCTCAAAAAAAATCTATTTTTGTATTCATGTGAGTCTGACCTCATCACCACAGACTAGAAAGCGGCGTTATAATGTGCGCTTCCCAAGGCTGTGTATAAAGAAATGTTTGAAGACATTGTCATGTGTGTTTCTTTTATGCTCACATGTTAACAGTATGATGTGTACCGAAGGCAGCAGAGTCTCGCTTAGCAAACCACAAAGAAAACACGGCATATTTTTCTTCCACTTCCTGCGAGAAGTGTTTTATATAATGAAGTTTATTTTCATAGTTCATAGTTTGTTTTCCACATGAATTGATCTCCAAGGCCTTGTGTTTAACGGTCTTACTAATTTAATTTAATGGACTTTTTTATGTAGAAAGAGCATATTGAAGTGGGAGATCGCACAAGGAGAGTCATTAAAGAACTGAGACCAGTGGGATTTCAGCGAGGGACCACTAGACATCTCTATCTTATTGCAGGTGAAGCGGGATGATATTCTCTGTGAATCTCTGGTGGTTTTATTGTATGAAATTTTGTATTCATGCCTAGCGCCGCAGAAAAAAAGTCTATCATCTGGATCAGCTGATGGATTAGTGACGTGCCTGACAATGCTTCATCTGCTTTTTTATGTTTATGTTTTCTTGGTTGGAGCTGGATATGAAATCTGTTTTTGAGAATATGTGCTAATGCTTTCTGTAAGTGTCCCATGATTGCCTCTAATACAGCGCAAAGAGAAATGAACATATAATTTCATTCAGTCTCTATTTTCATCGCTTCATAAACACTGATTGCTTGAATGACTTTTTTTTTTTGTTTCTCAAAAGGTTATTATGAAGAATTTGACACAATATAAGAGGAAATGTAAGCTGGTCATGAATGACAAAAGTAATTACATGCGGAAAATGGCTCCGCATGCGTTTAACAATGAATAATGCAAAATCCTTGCATACTTTTGTGGTTAAGCCAAATAATTCTAGACCAGGATTGTGTTTTTATGTATGAGGCAGGGACCTCATTTAGTTTGGAGAATTAGGGATATTTGGCATTGACAGAGTTGAACTTCTCCCCCCTTCCTCTTGCTGCTAATGACACCCCTGCACAGCAACAGACGCTCTGTGCCCTCCGCTTGACTGATCTAATTCGGTTGTGTCTGAGAACATTCAGAATGCCAAGCTTTGCAGAAACATGACAAGCTGAAATGAAAGGGCTCTTGTAGAAAATGTGCAATGTGCTCAGACTCGGAGTTGCAGTACCGAGCAGAGAATGTTGAAATGCAGACATACGCTGTTGAACCACTGATAAATTATTAAGTGTCAGGTAATCAAAGCAGAATCCCGGGTTTATCTTTAAAAATTGCAACATTAGCATGAAATTCAATTGCCTTTTACGGAAAGGTTGCTGTGAGGAGTTTATTCCTATGCAGTCTTTTTGTTTCGTTTGCCAAGGGAGGATGAGAGATTATCTGTCTCTGTTTATACTTCCAGTCCGTAGACACTGTCACAGTGTATCATTTGCCACTTGTCAAATAACATATGTCAACAAACCATCTATAATTGAATTACAAATCAGCCAAAGACTAAAAGAAATCAGCCAAATATTGAAAGCCGGTGGCTTTGCATACATTTCCAGTGAATTATTTTAAAGCATTTAGAAATAAGATATTTTTGACTATAGTAAAATATACACTTTCCTACTTATTGTGATAAAGCTGCAGGGTTTACATGGTGGAATTAAACAGTACTTCGTCTTCCAATATTTCTGTAGGATCCTCCAGCTCGCAGATAGATAACTCTCAGAGCTACAACTCCCACACTTTATTCAGCACAAAGCTTTCTCCAAGGAAACCACAAACCTTGTTTTCAAACTCATGTCAGAGGTTTGGTGTTAAAGGCTTTTTTTTTTTTTCCAGAAGAACCTTGCCTGAAAGACTATTATTTTTTATCTTCTCAGTTCAGGGAGCACATTATGACTCGAAGAAGAGTCAGTGAAAGTACAAGCTGAGTTATAATGGAACTACAACCCATGACTAATACCCACAGGCTGCAAAACTTTTAAAGCCCCTTCAATACTAATGTAAAATAGCTTCATTGGTCAGAAAACCACCAGTTTTTTACGCATGCACATGTTCCAAGCCTGTGTTAGCTTACATGACAGATTTAATCCTTTTACACTTACTATCATCAGGGACTAGAGGGACTGTGGAGACACATTTTATTTGCGTGTCTGAACAAGCGTGAATGTTAAACACAAATTATGTATGAAAGTAACTGTTTCATGTTGTGCACAAATATAATATAAAACATCTGCTATAGCACATTTACATTTACAACCTGTAAATGCATGCAGAAATGCATTTACACCTGATTTATATGGTTTTAATTGAATTTTAATAAGCATACATATAATGCAATAAAATACATTTTGGCACAGGAAAAAAAATCACCCAGGTAATATATATTGGATACATATTTTTAGTGATCTACTTATAATATGCACATTTTTATTTTACTTTATATGTGTTTACCTTGCATAATGTCATATTTGTAGTTTCATTTATTTATTTTATATATTTATTTATTGCTTTAGACTCTTTCTCTACAGTACCTATAAATAAGTACATAATTTTTCCCTTACCCATGCCACGGCCATGATGCCCAGAGCAAACAGGCTGGGTCCCAGCAGGTTCCACAGACCATGACGGTCCAACTGCAATGCCATGGACAGAGACATCGCCCCCAGCAGATACAGAACCTTGACAACAACAAAAAAAAACATGGATCAATAACTGCCCTCCATAAACACAGTCAGCATCGTTACATGTACAAGCAAGAACATATTTGTGCGGTCAGGCGATGGCACAACTCTACCTTTGGAGAGGTAAAGACTATTGTTGGCTTGGCAAAGCTGTAATCTTTTTTCCATACATAAAGGAAAAATGGCTTTGCATCGAATCTCTAAACCATCAGGTGATTCATGTGTGGACTATACTTCCACTTTTTCTCTGTTTTGAGCTGACATCCTGTTATTTGGCTCTGACAGTTATACTTTTCTTAACACACATGGCTTTTTTGCCATCAAGTTCTATTGGAGAACATAGTTGTGCTGCTGCACAGAAACGAGTGCCTTACTAAAAGACATGTTGTTGTGCTTTGTCAGTTCAACAAGGCTTTGGTGGTTGTTATTTTCTACTAGTCACCACACTAATAGATTATAAATGTTACTTTTCAGTTAATAGTCTGCTGTTGCATATTTAAATGTAAATTTGTGTTACTTTTTTAAAAGATATCCATCTTATGAAAGAGCAAACAGGTTTGGGGTTGAGAACCATAGACAGTTTGACAGCACTGAGAGATGATTTTTAAGGCATTATAGAAGTATTTGTTCACGTTATCTATTCAAAACAAGAAAATATAAAATAATGGCAGCTATTTACTGCATTGTTAACTGCCACAACAAGCTACCTTTGGCACACAGCGTGCAAGTCCGTGCTCCAAAAGGTAAAAGCCTCTCATTATGTAAATATACAACCACTTTAATGTACCCGTAGGGAAAATAACTGCAGAGTTCAGGTGAAATCAAAATGGGTATTTTAAAGTGCTTATAGAAAAATACACTAGACCTCTTTTGAAACAGCTGAAAGCCCCAATAAAACAGTGAAAACAAAATGCTAACAATAGAGCCACATGATATATAAAATCAGTTATTTTATTTTATTTCATTGCCAAGCTCACAACCGGACATAAAGCCACAGGATATAAAAGAGATAAAGTGAGAATGAAAAAAATCAATAAGCTGTGCTACACATGCTCGGGGAGAACTTGAGCCCATCCAGAATGCCTAGGGTCTAGTAGGCAATGTGAGGAGAAATTGGGGATTTTTGAGCTGGTAAGAGATGACCTGTCTGCAGGAGAATTGAACTAATTGGCACACACCAAGGAGGAAAGGAGCAGCATGGTGCAGCCCGAGGACTCTTTGCAGCAACAGTCATCAGTCATACTGCTCTGGTGGATCACACAGTGGCACAGAAACATGCATGCACTGCATGCAGGCATGAATGCATAGTGACAAATGAGCCTGCAAGAATTATACCAAAAAAAAAATAAAAATCTATTTTTATCTGCAACTCATATTTTCATGCTTAATAACATATACAGTGAGGCAGATTTTATGTATATAGTATTGGTGCATGTTTAATGGCCGTACCACACTGAGGTGTCATATAATGGCCAAGGAAACAGTATGTGATGCAGCTAAGTAAAGGTCAAGTTAAATGCTGGAACCAGTAATATATTAACATATGTTTATATAAAACTTTTTACAAGGTTGTACAGACATTTGATGTACTAAGATTCCTCTGGACTACTACTGCATTTGAACATTTCGGGCTGTACTTTTGCACCGTCTGCTTATTCGTCGAAGCCATTAACAATGTTGCACACTCATTCACTCTATAGTATATTTTCAAATTTTCAAATTATTTGTGAAGTCACTTTACAAATATTAGAAATGACATCAGTTTAATTTCATATCATGAAAAGCAGACTGAAACTGGAAATGGCTGAAAGAGAACGCAGCGCTTCTATTTGCAGCAGATATTTCAGGCATATCTATTTAGCTACTAGTAATTAAGATCATGTGGCAAATTTTTTCTTTCTGACTGACTGAACAAACATGTTTGATGTCCTACAGTGCCAAAAGCAATTATATTGGTGAGAACAATGTTGTCAGAACTGTTCAATAAGGAAGGGCCAAAAATTACAAAGATGTGATGAAGTATAATTATATTTTTAAATGAAAACATATAATTGTGATCCAGAATTTTCGCCAAGTTGAGACTAACACATCTCCTGGTGCTCAATCTTTATGTGAACTAGCATAAAATGATTTTCAGCCAACATTTTTGTGAGACATTAAGAGCTTTGAGGGTCCAAAAGTAGCATTCTACACACTGAGACAAACAATATTCCATGCTCTTAGGTCCTTTATCCTCTAATACTAGTGTAACATTCAAACAAAAAAACACATACACACACTCAGTGTCTCTTTCAAGTACACAAACACACAAAGTCCCACTTGCCAGTCCTGACATGTGCGATTTGATTAGTGACTGCGTACTGCAGCGCTAAGCAAAAATGAAAACTCTAGAGGACAGCAGATGTTCATGCACTCCCCACCCTCCTCCTACCTCACACCCTCTCTCCACTCTCCCCCTCTCTCTGTCTCATTTATGGACATGGACACACATTTACACATACACACTCACGTTCCCTCAGACTGCTCCATCTTGGTATGCAGCCAGGGAGTGACCCATGGAGAAGGTGCACCTGTTAGTGTTTACCATTACCCACGCAATATGTCAGCAACCAGAGAATTTAGTGCCATGCAATGCTGATTTTAACACATTGATCTTTTCATTTATAACTGAAAATTGAGGCATATGTGCTACTCATTTATAGCACCACAGCTTCTTAGTCCTCTAATCTAATCTAATCTAATTTCTCTTTGTTCATGGTCTGGGAGAGTGCAAAGGCATCAGGGTCAGAAAATGTCTGTGTCCAGATGTCTGAATCTACTAACATCAACCTACAGCTAACATTTTATTAAGTAGCAAATAAGACAGGCTGAGCTGTTTTTTCCAAATGGCTGTTTATCCATTTAGAGCCATAATCTCCACATAAAAGGACATGAACTAAGCTGCATTTCATGTGCCCAGGCTGACGTGCCTCTTATTGCTTTGCAGCCAGAGTGGGGAAAATTAACAAATGTGTTTATAAATGAATTGTTAATGATCCCATGTAACATGTATTTTCTCAATTCATTTGAGATCAATGTATCGGCAAACTGTTGATATCACCACGCACGGCTTACATTTTTATTTTTATAAAGTGAAAGGTTTCTATTACAACAGGACTTTTGTATTTTTCATGACTTGAATACAGTGGCGTACATAGTTTCCCACAAAAGCACAATACAAGTTTTATAGAAAGAAATGGATATCCAGTCTGAATATCAGTAGAAATGGGCCTTGCTCAGAATTAAACATACCTGTTTGATGATGGATTTTAGCCTAGCCATTGCAATGACAGTGACCCACACTGACATGAGTGACCCGAGGAAGTCACAAAACTGCAGAACATCATACTCCATGATGCAAAAGACCACAATACCTGGCTGGTCACATGCATGGTAGAACTGTGAGAAAAGAAGAGAAATGCACAAAGGTTACAAAAACAGGCAGATGTGTCAGAACAATAGATGGTACAGCAGCACAAAAGTATTGATTCTGTACAAAGCAAGAGCTGAATGATAAGCTGAATAAAATAAGCAATACTCGCATACAGGTTATTGCTGGTTACTGACAAAGAAGCTATACAAACCATTCTTTTACAAACTCATCTCAGATTCATTGCAACACAGTGGCGTACACATACTGGCCAACTCTATTTTTGTATGAAATTCCACTAGCATATGTTTACAGCTATATTTCTTGCAATTTTATTTTTACAGCTTTCTCGAAAGAAAAAAAAAAAAAAGCCCAGCATGAATACATTACATTAAAGAATGTTTACTCACTTCTGACCATCAAACATTCTGTGAGGAAAACCCAGTTTAAAAAAAGTGATAATGATTACATATCACATTATTATAAGTAAGACATAATTCATTTAAAGGAGAACTGAGGTTTTTATAATTTTATAAGGGAGGATTTTTTCTGTCAAATAATATTTGAAAAATTACACAATAGGCATTTTCGCAACAAAAGCACGTGAAACCTTTTGTCCAAGGAGAAATATTAAATTAGTCCCCTGAGATATCAAAAACATGGCCTGCTTTTAAAGGTAGTTTTTTTACTCTATAAAATGTAGCAGATTATTAGAAAAAAAAATGATGCCATATCAAGCATTGTTTATGGCTCCAGCAGAATTTCATCCTCTGCGTCAATAGTAAAGTGAATTGTCAGTCAGTATTACTTATGTATTTATTAATTGTAATTCAATGCTAATATATTGTACAGATGTAGCTTTTTAAAGGTAGCTGAAAGAAACTAAACAAAAGCAAAAAAAAGTACAGTACTACTTGCCAAACAGTACTTTTATTGGGGGTGAAATAACTTATCCAAACTTAATTTAGAATGTAATTTTTGCAGTGAAAAGGTTTTCCAAAACTAGCTGTTGCTTGCAGGAAGCTCCTGTAGTGGAAAAATAATAAAGTTTTGACTGAACAAGGGATTATGGTAAGGTACTGGAACATTTTTGTTCTAATGAAAGACATTCATTTTAATGCTTGCAATGCAGAAAAGTATATTTGGATATGGTATAGCTTAGAATGGCTTACTCAAAAATAGGAGTATGTCATCTGCATACAGGGGAATTTTATGCAGTGTGTTTCCTATTAGCCAGCCCTGCCACAGTCTTTCAGAAAATATCTGCTTTTGTGATTCTTTCTAAATTGTTACTGAAACCAACTGCTTATTAGCAAAATACCATGCTTAAATAAAACAAAAATACTTTTGAGGTTATCACGTATGTTGTTTGACTGTCACTCACAGTAGAGAAAAACATGGTGAAGATGTAGACTGAAGCCTCCAGTAGGTAGTGGCTTCGGATGGCGATGGCCACGGGCGGGACAAACATCAGGTTACTGAGGCAGAGCAGCAGGGTGGAGAGGAGCTGGAAACTGTATGAATAGGCTTCTGAGTTGTCCGTGCACCCCCATCCATCCCAACCTAAAAGACCCACACACATGCAGACACACAGACCACCTTAGTAAATATGGTACTTTCATCTAAAAGACTAAACCTCTAAGACAGTTTTATTTATGTTTTGACAGGCTTTACACGTCGGGAAAAGCATAAATGGTGTCTGTCTTCCTTAAACTCAACTCCAGGAAAAACTTGGTTTTGGTTTATGAATGAGAAGAGTTTCCCCAGCAGGTGAAACTGTTGGTTTCAAACCCTCAGTCTTTGAATTTACTCTATCTCTTAAAATGTATTAAACATTTATTATCTCTTGACAAGAATAATGCCTTACCAACCTTTTCCTATGAACAGACATTTCTCTGTAAAAATAATCAAAAACAGATATGTGTGAAGTTGTTTATCCAGCACAATAGAGCCTCCTGGTGTGAACTCACTTCTATTTTAAAACACCCCCGCTTTGGTACATTGGATCTTTATCAAGTAGTTGATTGAATAAGACAGTGTGAATTAAATATTCGTGAGCACTGTTGAACAGAGGTTTTGCAGTCTGAGATGGGCCAAGGGCAAATGCTGAATGCAAAGTGTCTGCCAGGAAGCAGTCACACATATGAAGTATGACAATGAATTTAACTGAAGAGAAACCAGCTCTGATAAAAGAAGATCAAAGGCAGGATTTAAAAAAGCCTCAGAGGACATGCTTTGTTTAGTTTCATAAGCTCATCTTTTATTGAAAAGCTGTTGGTAATTAAGACTATGTTTTATTGTCTTATCAAAATGGCTTATATTAGAAGATTAATACCAGGCCACTGTATGAGTCACTGAAAAGTGGCACATACAATTTAATTGCAGAATTGTCAGCTCAATTCTGGAAAATGACCCATGCCATCCCACCTGGCTCTCTCTCATTTTCTTGTCACTCCGCATGATGTATTTTCCAACAAATTAGAAATCCTTTGCAGCAGTGATGACCTATTTTCTCAAAGAAAAGTTCTGTCTTATCTTTCATATGCAAAAGAATCATTTGACAGACAAATATCAAGTGTAATTATACATTCATGTTTGCACTTGCTTGCTGTTTATTAATTACTAATTAATTACTAATAAATATTTAAGGGGGTTGTTATTTTTTTTTCACTTACATAAAACAACTTACTCTATTTTATTAATAACTCAGATGATTCAGATATTAAAACAGACTTTACCAGACCACCTCATTTCTATTTAATTGACAGTGTGCACTACAAATTCAAATAAATAAACAAGGATTAAACAAAGCTGTCCATTTAAGCAGGAAAACGTAAGACACTGTGATGGACTGCAAATAGATTTTTAAAGTAAAATGTTACCTGCTTTGCATTCACATGCAGCGTAAAGGTAATTGTTGGTGCGCAAAAGCTTGCACTGTCCATACGTCCCACAGTCATTGATGCATGGAGTCAGGTATGCACGCATATAAACCTCTGCAGTTACATTGCTGCATTGCTCAAATCTGGAAAAAAAAAAAATATGATTGCAAGTGATGCCTTCACTGTTTTTCTATCCATCCATCCATCCATCCATCCATCCATCCATCCATCCATCCATCCATCCATCCATTCGCTTATCCTTTTCAGGGTCGTGGGGGGTCGCTGGAGCCTATCCCAGCTGTGCCTTCACTGTTTTTATCTGCATAATGTTTACTTTTGTTTATGGCCAAATGTATCAGATCTATATACTACATAGCTGTACACACTTTTTAGCTTTCCAAATTAAGCTGGTAAACATTATACTTACTAAATACAAGTATGACAGCATTGTTATTGTGAGCATGTTATTAGGTTGGCATTCACATATCACTCCAAGCTCTTTCAGAGCTTTGCCTCACAAAGCCGCTCAGACGCCTGCAGGGTTTTGTCTAGTTGTGTCCTCCAGAAGCTCTCATCACCACAAAACACTGAAAATCAAAAGGTTGTTTCGGGATTGCTAGACGTCAGACATCTTCATTCTATTAGGTATTCTGTAAATTATGTCTATTCCACCTTCATTAATTATGTTGAATAGGTAACTCAGCTGTAATTTATCACAAAACTATAACTCTACAGGTTACTGCATATTCACAGATTGACAAAGATTATTATCATACAGGTAGCTACAGCCAGAGCACAAAGACCTGTAGGTCTATATGAATTTGCTCATCTTTAACGCAACAAAAGCAACAAACAAAAACTGCTAATCAATCAGTTACAGAGAATGAAACTTCAAGAGGCAACAAATATGTTTCTTTATGCGTTCCTGTAACATTTTTTTTTATTTTATTTTTAATTAGTTGTATACATTAGCATAACTGTATTTTTGAAGGGTACTTGTCATTTACCATTTAATGACACCTGATTGGTTTAGTATATGCAAATGTGTGGAAATCTAGCACATAGCACTGTGATCTTTGTCTGCATTTTCATACATCAGCTAAGTGTTTGTGTGAGGATGAGTCCGTGTACCGCACCATCTGTTATTATCTGTTATTTAAATTCAATTGGAAGTCCCAAGTGGCACGAGAAAAATCTGCTTAATTTCATTCTGTTCACATTTTTGTGCCATAAAGGCTTCGCCAAAACAGCTCAATCTGCTGAATTGCTAATACTTACGAACTCGTATATAACATTACAACAACAAAACTTAATGAAAACATTCTCTCTAACTTCTCTCTCTGACATGATTCGCGTTGACGTTAAATAACCCTCAGAGAAAAATACTTTACTTCTTGAATTCACAGGTTAAGAAACACTTACATAAACATGGCGAGAAAAACAGAAAAAGAGGAACACTGGTGTAGCCTTTGCAACAGGCCAAAGCCTTAACGGTAGCTACAAAGTATACTATTAATATCCAAATACCACTACCAATAAAACAGAGTAATATGCATTAAAAAATAGCTGTAATAGCTTTTTGTTTACTTTTTACTTTTTGCTAACTTTCGTTGAACCCCTTGAATTAAAACTGAATGTGTGCATTTCAATTACAACTTGATCGTTTGATTTAAAACCCACTATGACGTGTGCAGAAAAACACGTCCTAATCGGTAAGTGTGAAAATATGGATAAAACTCCAAATGTAACCCTCTATGTCATATGCTTGGTGTGCACCATACACACATTTATGAAGCCAGTGCCAAATCATTCTGCTGGGTGACAGATGGGAGAGGATGTGGTTCAATGAGGGAGGCTTCGTCATTCAAACAGAAAGCATGGTGTCTTCATTATGGCAATGAATTATTTATTTTGGTAAACAAACTAGTGATTGTGTCATGCTGACAAATTCATAAGATATATTGAATGTCCTATTTTGCAATTGTCTTTGTGTAATTGACAGCAAATATTGTCAAATATTGTATAGAGGTTGCTGTGGAGCATTGGGACCAGGCCGAAGAACTGATTATGAAAATGGAATAAATTTATGTCAAAATCTATGACGTTCAACTTGTTTAGTTGAATTTCTGCTTGTAAATGATGTGTTTGAGACTTTCTAGGTTGAGCACTCAAGAGATTATAGTTTACACAATTGTTTCCATTTTAAAAGCATAGTTTGAAGAAGGCATAGTTGTAAGGATTCAAACCATTGGACCCCTTTTCAAGCCGTTTCGCCAAGTTTTCAAACTTTTGACCAATAAAGTATCTTGATGCATGCTCAATCATCCAGGTAAGTAAATCCCAACAAGTTGATTCTGTTCATCTGGACACAGAAGATGCAAATGTACTGTTTATAAGGTTGGGGGAACCTGCAGGCAGCTGAGACTGAAGAAGTCACCTGGATGAGTGACGAAACGTTGCTCCCACTGAAAACGCTACGTCCAGATCAACAGAATCAACTTTTTGGGAACCAATAAAGCAGTATCACAATTTTAACAGAGCAAATATTAATTTCCAAAGCTGTAATAATTTCTCTTTATAGGCATAAAAGCACACAGTAAAACCTGGTTTAACTGATATATATTTAGGATAAGATGAGAAAACTTTCTGGGAAATTCCTTTGTTACAGCAGTTACAACACCATACGTATAGCACAGCAAATATAAAACAAATATGGAGACTGGTATGAAGCTCTATAAAATAGAATACATAACCAACAAACAGGTAAAGTTCTCCAGGGAAGCAGTGTTTTCTGTCTTACCCATGTTCAGTAGCACATAGAGAGCGCAGACTGAGGTACCAGGTGCCTGTTTGTGGGTAGGGAATCCTCAGTTTGGTGATATTAGTAGAGGTGTTCACGGAGAGGACAAACCCTGCCACTGATTCTGAAGAAAAAGGTGACACAATAAAACACGGTCCAAGCTGCGACAGAGAAGGGTTAGGTCCATGAACTGAATAAGCTTAGTGCATACACGGCAAAGATATTGATTACTTGTGATGTTCTCACAATTCTACCAATAAACTTTGCTTACAAAATCACACACTATGTGGCTGTTTTGTTTAAGCCTAATTTGGCATACCTGATTCACATTTCAGTGATGTGTTTTCACGTAAGAAAAGTGGCATCCCGTGGTTGAGGCAGCCAAACACTGTGAGATTAGCTCCTTTCAGCGTAGACTGCAGGAAAAACACATAATCAAACGTCATTCATCCGTCCAACCATCAGCCATCTGCTGCTATCATTCTGGCGAGCTAACACTGTTCATGATCACCTTTAGGTCTATTTTCTGCACAGCCACGAGATAGTAAACTTTAAAACTAACAAATCAAGTAAAGTGCTCTCTCTCTGTCTGCCAGAGGCACCTACAGTAAATGAAGATGTTGGCAGTTTATCGCCTTGAAGCATCAATTATACATTAACATGCTCATGCATTAAAAGAAATCCAGGAGAATTATTCAAGCGTTGGGAACTGCATATGCTTATACAAATTGGTTCATTCTGCAGAGAGGTGAAGGGAGGCCACAACTGTCCAAATTGGTGTATTGGTAAACAATGAATAGCAGCAAACTGGATGTGTCAATTTGCACTCAAGCACCAAACTTGACACTTTATTAGTTTCAAAATTCTCCTCCATTATTTACCCAGTCTACATCTTTATTGTGCGTGTGGGTGAGTGCCGCGATGGGTCAGTTACTAAACCAGAAAGTATGTTCAAAATCTGAAAACTTTCTGACAATAACTTCACCACATTATATAAAATTGTGGGGATAACTTTAGACAATTATTTCTTAAATACATAAGATTTCTATCACCCCCTTAGCACAAAATGGGCATAATGTATATATAGGGAGTAGGCAAAGTTGTTGATTAATGCAATGACTAACAAACACTTTGCCAGGTGCTGAGATTTCAGGCTTCCTAAACTCACCATCTGGCCTGTATTCTCCTGGTAGGAAAACTAAATCACACCCACTGGCATTTTGAGACAGTCCCACACCCTCCCCCTCCTTCATCCTGGCCCCCCTCCTTCATCTTCTACAGTTTGAGGATAAAGGATTAAGCAACAAATATCAAAGTGGCTCACCAGATGCAAACACGGGGAGAGCAAAGCAGGCAAGAGCCACCCCAAAGCCAGATAATATGATTCTAATTGACAGGTCAAAGAGCTCCCTCAAAGATAGAGATGTTTCTAGCAAATGTAGCTAGGTGGCAGGGTTGATGTGCCAGTTGACCAGACATATGTCAAGCACTATTAGGGGGATTATTATACCATTTTAAACAAAAATTCAAAGTATCTAGAATACGAATTTTTATGATTTCTTTCGTCTGATTTTTTTGTAACACAGGTTTATTCATCCATTCATGGCCTACGAAGGATGAATCCTGGTGAATCTTATTTGCTAATCTTCTCCCTTGTTCTTAAACACCACTAGAAGGTCGAATTTCTACTTTTACTGTGATGTCTGCCCTGTAAGAAACTGGCAACCTGTCCAGGGTGCGGATCAAAGGACTGGTGGAAGGATAGACGTATAAGTAAAAAGTTTGTTATTGTTGAAAACTTTCCCGAGGACACATTTCAGTGACACTGATTTCCTAACTTTTCATTCAAAGCAGCAAAGCTGTTGGCTGTTCTTCTACTCTAGAAAGCTCCACAAAGCTCAGTGTAAAAGTCAAAAGAGCCATATTTTTGAATGCACAAAATGTGTGTGTGCGTGCGTGCGTGTGTGTGTGTTTGTTTCTTGATGTGTTAATAATGCAAAAGAAATAACAGAAAACTTACTTTAATTAGTAGACATTTGTTTCTCAATTAGGACAGTTAAGATAAATAAATTAAAATAAATAAATAAATAAACGTCCATATTACTCTATTATTATTATTATTTTAAGCATGCATGTTAATTTACGGCAGCCCTGCTGAGGACAAACAAACAAACAAAAAAGACATCCCAGATGAAATGTAAATTCTTAGCATCTCGAACTGCTATGATTACAGTTCCAGTTTTTAAGTTAACTTTTTGGAATTCACTTTTTAAAATCTAGTTACCAATCTTAACTTACTTTGTTGCTGGCCTCATATGCATTTCACAGCATCTGTTGATGCAGTAATACTGCAGTCTTAAAGCGGTTTAAACTGACAGAATCATGAGGTTTTGCACTGTCACACAAAATATACTTTGTCAAGGGTTTAGCGAGGATTCAACTGGATGCTGTCGCATATGAAATAACAAATCCCAATATGGAGTCCTCGACCTACCCCAGCCTATAATTCAAGTTGCTATGGAAATTGCTGTAGGGTTAAAACTTACATGAAGCCACAATGTGACGATATTCATCCTGTTTTTGGTGTATTTGCTCATTACACCTTACAAAATAATCTATGCAACCAAAATAACATGACAAACACGTGTGACATACACACATTTGTGTGTATTATTTGCAAATTAAAAAAACCCACACATCTATAATATAAGTGCTTTCAACCTGGTTAGCCATGAAGGCTAAAAATGTTCAAAAATCAATAAAGCATGTATAGCTTGTTTTCATTTGTAAGAAATTATATCCACTTTTAAAACATAAAAAACGATAAGACTATTTAAGAATCAGTGATTTTTTTTTTAATATGATTTATTATTAAACCCGCAGTGAATCTCAGTGATTCATTTATTCATTCCATTATTTGCCCATAAACATATCCTGGTTCCCCAGGAAACACATGCAATTAAGGAAGAAAGATTATCTCGAGATACAGAAGATTATGCGATATATTTTATCACTCTCAAATCCATCATCCAAACCATTCATGCACTCGAAACAACGATATTCCCTTGTTTCTTTGATAACTTTTGAGGCTCATTCTGTCTCTCAAATCTGTCTCAGATAATATCCCTTCAGCATGGATGCTGACTTTCTCAGCACACTGCATCATTTCTGTCCAGAACCCACAATTTCTAAAAGGATTTCAATCACTTCTTAAAATAGCTTTAGCTGTCAGGGCATTATGTGATGTGTTGTTAATAATATTCGATTCTTGTTCTGCTTTAAGAACAGATTCACGTCTGGAATTGTAATGTTGATTTTCTATGGGGTTTTTTTTTTATTTACTGACTTTACTCGTAAAGCCTTTTGTAATATGATTGTGAGCATTGCTATATTAATCATGTTTAATGTTAGGATTTATATGCCTGATCCATTATGCAGATGTTAGTTATGATTGGTGAATGTGAGTGGCAGACCCATAATTCAATCAGGGGTGCTATCTACCAGCAAAGTAAGGCTCAAGGTTAAAGACTGCAGAAAACTACTGTGGAAAATCTTTAAAAGGATCACTTCGACAGCCCAGATACATCAACTCTGATTGCTAAAATGGAGGCGAAAAAAAAATGTTTGATGAATGCCAGTTTGTCTGTGTTGTATATTGACATGTTTTTGCTTTGCTGAGTTTCATAGAAGTTATGCTGATGACATGTGCCAGGCAGTACATAATGCCAACTGATGCAAGAACATGGACAAGCTGTCATGTGCTGTATATACTGCCTCCATATCCCAGTGCCCAAACTAATTAAAACAAACCCAAACTCTGTGATGGGTTTTTAATTTTTATCAATAATATATCTGCTGTCTGGATAGCTTGATATCATTATTTTGGGTATTGTAATTTAAAGCACACGTTGTGGCCTATGACCATGTTAATGCTGCCTAGCAAAAACAAAATATATTTTATTCGTTTTTTTTATTGTAATTTTATTTTGGGGTTTTTACAATAAAAGATACACTTAGATCAGTGCACAATTAGACGTGAAAAATATTTGATTTCTTTAGATTGATTGTTTATTGATTTATTGTGCATTTGTTTAATTGTATATTTAGGAAGATTTTTAAGAAGGATCTTTTAATCAATACTTATTTTAGCATTCAATTTCACACCTCTCCTGTGCGATAATGACAGATGGTGTTGCACGACACTGCCATAAACGCTCCTAGTTTTCACTGGCTGATTAAAAATGTGAAAATAAATGACCGTGGAAATACAGGATGTGAAAATAAACGTACAAATAGAATACAATAAATGAACATAAGAAATTAATGTAGTTTAAAAAAAAAACATATTTATTGTTTGTCCCTGCCTGTTTAGCTATTATTACCTAGTATATTATGTAAGCATTACTTTTAATGTATCACACTTATTTATTTTTTGATCTACTCCCCCAAACACGTTTATGCTGCCAAAACAGTTTATTACTGTGACAAAAGTACTAGCACATAAGGGTTAGCCAAAGCATTCATGAATATGCGCTCATTACACTGCTTCTAATTCTTTTCTGCATAAGCCTTACCAAAGGTAAACTTAAACTGATCAACTGCCAGGTGAAGCATCAGTGGGAATAAGAGCCATATGCATTCCTTTCACACTTTCGCACAGAAAGTGATGCAAGGCAGACAAGCAGGTCCAGCTATTGTCTCCTAAAGCCCCTGCAAATCTGCCAGAGTCCCCCACAGGCAGCGGCTGACTGGATTCTGCACCGGTGACAAGCAAGTGACAGATCATCGCCGAGGGGGGTTAAATCTGTCCATAGAATAATACAGCATGACAGTCTCTCTGAAGAATACATCTAACAGCTCATACAACTATCACACCAACCAGGTTTCATCACAGCATACTGCCTTTGTGACATCTGCAGAGCGCACCCAGTTAAAATTAACCAACAGCACACACTTAGGAGTATACTGGGTTGTTGAATGGAGGGTGAAAGGGGTCAGGGAAAACACTTTGGTACTGGAAAGATGGCGCCGATAAATGCAAAGAGAGGTTCTACTGGTTGCGCTGCAAGATAAAGATACAGTAAACAGGTAAAAATGGGCACACCACAGAGACAGCCAAGGGGCTCGCGCAGTCTGTGTGGGTGGTGACAGCAGCCACATCAATCCCGAAGTTCATTGATAAACTGTTAAATGAATTACCGTCAGTTATTTTCATTTCCTTTAAAGTTTTCTGTGACAATCTTGGAAAGAAGGCTGTTTGCTTTCTTACCAGGGGTTAGATGAGAAGATCGATCATTAATTTCATCTGCGTGTGTGTGTGTTCAATAGAGATGATGGATGTGTAGTCTAGCTTATTATAAAGTCTTGAAGCGGTGAGAAACAGTATATAAGCTGCATTTCAACTATTTCAAACCTGTCAAGACAGGTTTGTACGAGGGACACTACACCTAGGGTTTACTTTCATTAATGATTAATCTGACATTAATTTCCTCATTGATTGACTTATCTTGTCTATTAAACTTAGAGCTTAGCCTACATTTTGTGTTAATTTTAAGTCTGTTACTGCGAGGGCTCTTTTTCACCTTTTTATAATGTCTGACATTTCCTCCAGTTTATATCTTTTGTGCTAAATCACTGTTACCGTGGGCTACAAATGTCTTTCACCAATGTTTTTACTTGTTCTTTAAATGTGGGGAGATAAACCCGATATTTTAAGCAATATTTCCCCAACTGTCAGGATGTTCTTTAGAAGTAAACAATCAAAGATTATCTGTTAGTGTTTTGTGCTTCATCTTGTTGCTGTCTCAACACTGGTTGGCTTTCTCTCCATTAGAAGTAAAATGTTTAAAAGTCCATCTGCCAGCCTGTAGCTCTCCAGTTTCTGGCTCCCTGCAGACCTCCAGAGCCAATGCAGGTGCATTCCTAATGCCATTACTATCTGAAGGACAGATCAACACAGACATATTAAATCCTGCTTGGCTGATTTTTGCATTTTGTTTGCTCTCAATTAGAGACATATGCCACAAGCCCAAACACTGGCGCCTGTTTCATTGTGAACTTTTTCAGTTCCCACAGCAAAGTCTATGACCATACGTGCATCCATATTTAGCAGGCGAGCTCAGCCAGACACTTTGTGAGCCCAGTTATTCACCCTTGCTAGCTGGAGATTTTCTCCTCTATGACTGTTGCAAATTTACTTTTTTTGATAACAATCTGATCCCTGCACGGGATACAGCAAGTGAAGGGTGAGAGTGGTGCCAGAGCACTGTCCAACATCTTGGACCAAATCCCTTCGTTGGACCAGGATGATAATACTGATTTGATGAGCTAACAATGCCTCTAAATTTTACAAATCCTGCAAGAAATTATGAAAGAAACAATAGTTGTATGATGTGTAAAGCTCACCATGTTGAGTTTGAGCTCCATGTTTAGGACTCCTCCACTGTCTAGAACGGGCATTAGGTTGACGGCGAACACAGCAGCCCTGTCCGGTGGAATCGATATATTTGGACCAAAGAAGACGTAGAAGTGCACGGAAAAGGTGTCCAGCTCATTGCGGAGAGTAGGACGGATTGGCCAGCACTTGTTAGCGTCTGCAGTCGGTGCAAGGTAAATGATGCTGTCTTCTGAGGTGTGCAGGTGACTGCTGTTCTGGGACAGGGTTGGCAGGGCTGCCATTAATAGTGTATCAGATAAGGAGAAACCCATCGCCGTTCCAAAAGACTGAGGCATGTTCATCGAGGAGCTGGGCTGTGCTTGGTCTTTCAACAAACTGGGTTTGGAGCAATCTGTTCAGGAGAAAAAAATCAAAACTATGGGTTATTAAATTTGCACTTATATGCACTATAAGCAACACAGTCTCTATAAATGTTTGAGCTGGAGCTCTTTTTATAGGTCTATGCTTACTGGTAGTGTTTATTGCTTGCTATTGTTCCTCAATATCATTTATTCTCGCTCTGCTCTCTTGTGACCCCCGACTGATCACCAAGGCAGCCGCCCACCCTGCCTGTTAAAAACTCTGTCTGTTAGAAAGTGTTTTTCCTCACAGAAAGCATTTCATAGGGAATTAATGGGTTTTCTATAAGGTCTTGACATATATGTAAAGCACCTAGAGTAACCCATGTTGTTATTTGGCACTATATTAATGGAACTGAAACCTAATTATTTTGTTCTGCTGGCTTCCAGAATATATGCAGCAAGATTCAGTGCTGTGGATTGCCTCTAACTAGATTGTAGACTGTATGTTTTCCACCAACACATAGAAAATCAATGCAAAATGGTCAGCGATGTCGAATGGCGAAGTATCATCCAATACCAACAGTCCCCAAGGGGAAAGGATTTCAAAGGCTTTTTAGCTCAACCTCGTTTGCATATTATTGTCTCGAAAGTGTTTGAAGTATTTTGATGTCCGTACAGGCAGGTGGAGAACACCGAAAAATACTGAATACTGCAGCTGCAGGTAAAAATTTGTGTAAAATCTGTAAAGCCTCATAGACGGAATAAAATAAGTCAGAGACACCGCAAGGACAAAGATGTAGCACTTGAAAAAAATCTATAGAAGAATTTTTTTTTGTACCAGCAAAGAAGGCAAATGTCACCCATCGGTCTCCAAAAGAGCCAACCAATAATCAAACCAGAAAACATGTTAACCAATCACATCATACATAATACAGATCATAATACATTCAGCTAACATATTAACTTACTTCTGTGATGATATAGATAAGTCCAGTAATTAAAAACGTACTCGATTCCAGCACTGAATAAATACAATGCTAATTCACAGCTTAGATACAGAAAACTGAGCTGTAAACCTTTTATGTTTATGTCATCTTTAGGTCTTGGTGACCACTAAAATTAAAGTAACAGTCTCTAATTATTAAAGTCTCCTTCTATTCATTTAGATGGGCAGTTGCTCTAACCCAACAAAAATGGCTGCTGACTGGCAAGACTAAATGTATATATACAATAAGCACTGTACTGTATTTGTGTGGGTGGCTTTTTCCCCACCTTTCATTTAGAGCATAACACATGAACCCTTTCAGTTGTCTATTGAGGACAGAGAGGCTGCAGTGATGAAATGCTTTATAAACAGCAACAATAAATAATAAAGTGCAACCTAGTTTTACCACACTTTGTATTACTAGCGACCGTGACACCTGTAAATTGGACTGAATTCAACTATGGGCACATATTTCTGAGACAGCTCATAACAACAATAACCAATAACAGAAAGAAAGGTGAGGACTCCAGATGGTCTTCTTCCTCAACCTGAGCTGTTCTCCAATTTAAATCCACAAAAGGTCAAGTAAGATCTGCCTGGCAGACAGGAGGAGAGACAGAGTGTGAATAATTAGTGTCTGTGTTGCCATAGTAACAAAGTGCACTGTACAGTGCGGAGCAGAGGGAGGGGATCGCTACATGGAAGTGGACGTCCCACAGATTTGTGAGCTATCCCCATTGAGGGAGCATAAAGAGTATCTCGGCTCTCCACAACCCCAAAACAGCATGTAGCACTTAAGTATGGTATCATTTGCCTCTTAGCAATCCTGCATGAATCACCTCAGTTTGGGTTCCAGTCTTTTCTTGAAGAAGCCTCTTGATGATCTGACTGTGTCTGGCATCCCTTATCCCATCAAACATAAACTGTCAGATGCATGAGCATTTTGGACACTCTTTGAAAAACATTTCCCGATTTGTGCTTAGATAAGAGTAGAACACCTGAGATTTTGTCTTTTATGTGCATCTGAAAGCCATAATCCGCTATACTTTTGACTGCATACCTTTGAATACTTGATATGGCATGCTGCAGAGATCCACTCTGAGCTTTTGTTTGGCCTAATTTATGAGGTATACCACCCAAGCTTTGTCTTTTAAAGCAGCAGGAAGACAAATAAATAAAATTACAGGCAAACAGCTCAGGGATAAACACCGCAATTTATCTGCAGATAATAAGGAAAAAGAGAAATCCAACACATAAGCATTGAATAAAGCAGTTAAAAAAAAAAAAAACTTAAATTAGCAAAATTGGTAAAATAGTTTAATTCAAAAAATGGTCTGAACCTCACAGTGTGATAAACCTTGAAGTTCAAATTTAATTCAATTCAATTCAATTTTATTTAGAGAGCTCCAAATCACAATCACAACAGTCGCCTCAAGGCGCTGAATATGCCGTGTCATTAAAACATTAAGGGCAATTTAAATCAAGCTACAACACCAGTGCACAAATTTAAAAAATACAGCCTGCATTATGTAAATTTGAACAGAATACATTTTTATTTATTTATTTTAAATCTCCATATCTATAAAGGTCATATCTTGAAATTCAGGGAAAACAGAAGATAAGGGAGTCTTGGGGGTTTTTTTTTATCAGCATCTCAATTTTTAGTTTAATCTATCTAAAAATTATTATTTTTTTGTTATGGCATTTGCAGTGCACTTTTTTTAATTCTTTGCAATTGCTTTCCAGCACTTGTCCAATTAAACATGAGAGATAAACCAGGTTATTAAATAATGGTTGGCAATATTTTACTTTTGTGACTTTAAAATCCAGATAAAAAATAAAGCTTAATGATAAAATTCTCAAAAAGAAGAAAGAATACATATGTTTATTATAACAAATGTATGCATTTTTTTTATCTTTTAATATCTAAATTAATATAATGACATATATTAAAGACTTTATTTAAATTTAGATGATGTTGTTGTTTGTGCATGTTCCCCTCTTAGGTGGACCTGAAAGAAGTATAACAAGAACAACGACTCTGTCTGCAGCTGTCTGCGTCTCCATTCACAGCTGAGCACCATCCCCATCTTAAGATGCTTCATCAGACCTGCTTTTGTAGTTCTTTCGGCCATCTGTTGCCTTTACTTAAAAGCATGTTCAATTGGACTGAAATCAGGGGAATGTTACGGCTATTTAAGAACATTACATTTCTTTGCCTTTAGAAGCTCTGGGGTTAGTTTGCAGTGTGTTCTGGGTCAATATCCCTCTGTGGATCACTTCAGTTTTGCAGCATTTGACTGAATCTCATGAAAAAACAAAACAATAGCTATATCTCTATACACTTTAGAATTTGTTCGACTCATCATCAAAATACTGCACTGACCCAGTTCCACTGGCACCCATACACGCCTATGCCATCAAATTGGCTCTACCATACTTGACAGATGATGCGGCATGCTTTGATGATAAGCGCTCCCTTTCCTTCTCCATACTCTTCTCTTGCCATCACTTTGCTAGTAGTTTGATTTCTATAAAGAACCTTGGTCCAGAACAGGACAGGCTTTTTAAGATATTTTTGAGTTAAGTCTGTTGTGGCTTTTCTATTCTTGAGCATTCCCATATTGCGATAAACCATCTTTTGAAGTACATGTCTTTGGATCACATAAAGAGCTCTTGTGAGCACCCACCACATGCAAATGCCAATTCAAGTGCAGAGGAATAATAATAAAAATGTGTATAATTCATTTATGGTTAAAACAATGTTATTATTAAACTCTAAAGTTCAGTCGAAACTCAGTTGTGACATTTTAAACTGACTGTGGGAGTTTACAGAAACTATGTCACTGTCCAAATACTTAAGTGTGACTTAGATGTCTGTGGGAAATCTATCTCATAACTTACAACACAACAGGAAACCCCTCTTAACCCCTACAATGTAACCTACTAAGCTATTCAGTTGGTGCGAGCTGCATTGACCTGATGGTTACTAAAATGTATACACGTAGTTTGCATGGAAGATTAAAAGGGGTGATGTTGTAAGTTACAACAGATTTCCTGCAGAAGTCTAAATCAGTCCTTACTGACCTAACTAGAATGACCAGAAGCAAATGGCAGAGAAAGTTATGTAATATTAACCAACAAAGTCCATAATCTGACATCATGATTTTTAAACTTCAGGTCTGACGCTGATTGAAATGAATGCTGCCTGAAACCTTTTTGTCTTTTTTAATGTGTTTATAATTTGTTTATTCTGATAAAAAAATAAAGAACACAAATTTGCTGCAAACAACTGAAATTAACAACGAGCCAGAAATAAAATTAGGCAAAAAATATGGCAAAACAGCATTACACTCACCTGTGATCTGCACCCCGATGCGGAAGTATACGTCAGCGTTACTTAGGTATCTCTCCACCAGGATATAATACCACTGCTCCCAGGCAGGTACAAGGGTGACTAATTCACAAGGGTTCCACTCCCTGCAGTCGAGGGCACTTGAGTTATGCACTGGCGGTGCCCGCGCTCTTATCTTCAGCACCACGGGACAACTGTCACTACTCTTGTTCTTCGTGCTGCAGTTTACCAGCTGAACCTTCACCTTTGATATATAATTGGGGATGAACACTCTGCACAGGCACACATAAGCACATGTTTTAGGCATTATACCATACAGTAAAATGTAGACCTCTACTGAGTAAACAAAATGTAATGTTCATAAAAGACGTTTTCAAGCAAGGAGTTCCCTTTGCACTGTTGTGTATCAGACATGTATCTATTCTGCAAAGGCTGCTATGTTAAATCTATATAGTACATATTTTATCATAAGAAAATTAAGACGAAGCTTCAATAAAAATATATATAGTAAAAATATATAGTATATAGTCCCCTCACATCATTTATGCAGCACTCATAATAGCAGCTCTCCTTACTTTAGGCACCATAGCAAAGACCATGAAAAAAATGAAGATTAACCTTGGAAGCAAAATCTTATTATTCCACTCAAAAGACTCAAAATAGGTGAAGTTGATAAAGGTGTGCAAACTAATCACACACAGGAATTGCATCTTTTAAAATGAAAATGCAAGATACGTTTAAAAAAAAAATCATAATTTAAGAGGCCGATGAAGGATTAAGCTGGGGAGGTGTTAGGCTGCAAAAAATAAAAAGCAATTTTCGTCTGGTTTAGCTTTGTCTTTTCTCAAAGCTAAACCACTGTCAGGTTTCTAGAAGCCCACATAGGAGACTTACTTATAAAGTGCAGATCTATTATGGACTGGGATCATCTGGTCAATGAAGTATCCAGGATAAAGTACTGAAATCCCAATCAGCCTCTGAACAATGAGCTGAGGCTGGAACAGATACTGGCATTCCTCAGACAGACCCTACAAAGATAAAGCAGCAGTTGTTCAGATTGTATTTTTGTGGTTAACTCACCAATTTTTTTAAAAGCTGGTAAAGAGGAGATTAGATATCATTCAGACCGACTGAAAATTCCTAATGGACTGTGTGCATTAAGCCTGTCAGCCTCCTGGATTAATATCATTCCGTCCTCCCCCTCCCTGCCACACAGCGTAACATGCACCCACTATTTCACTTGTGTTGTTCTGAACCATTAATGCTTGATGTGCATTACTTTGTGAGATGAGCCGAGTAGACAGACTGATTTAGAGTCAAGAGAGCGTGCATTTGTTTCTACACATGATCTGCTGTAAAATTTGTTTGTAAAATGAAGAGAAGCCTTTTGCGCCTGATTCAACAGGACAGGTGTGAATGCCAAATTAGGCCCTTCATTTCTGTCAACTGATCATTGACCCCTCCTGCTCTCGAGTCACAATTACTGTGGCATGTCATTAGTCTGGAAGCTGCTGGGGTGACCCTTTGATTTATTACAGCCTGTCGCTTGGACATGCACATGCATCTTGTGCTTGAATAAAAGCTCAACCAACATGGGCTTTTGAGAGCAAATGGTTTTACACTGTGAGTCCAAACGGTTTTGATGTTCAATGGCTTTACATTTGACCTTCTTCATACCAAAATTGATGTGGGCATTCATTCATTTTCCACAGAATTTCACTCTTGGCAAGACGTTAAAGCCTGTGAAACTCCATTAAAGCCATAAAGCACTAAAACTCCCTAATGAAACCCTGTCTAAATGCCTTATTTTTAGCTCCTTTAGTCAAAATTGCCTGCCGAGACGATGTAATTTTAGGGTATGCTTTGGAATATACAGTATGTCAAAGTTTATCAGGTATACCTGGAGAGCTGCAAAAAAAAATCAAAACCTTTTAGAGCTTATATTCAGCTCTATTCAATTGTATGCTATTGTATTTGAGTCAGCAGTTAGTATTGTTGTATTGCTGCTGCACTGAATTGACAGGACATAGTACCTGTCAACACATTCTCATCCCGAGGTGTCAAAC
The DNA here is from genome assembly GCA_015108175.1 of Pelvicachromis taeniatus. NCBI lineage: Eukaryota > Metazoa > Chordata > Actinopteri > Cichliformes > Cichlidae > Pelvicachromis > Pelvicachromis taeniatus. Next base: position 3,067 of record VURO01051087.1, on the reverse strand, counting down.
ACAACAGTTTGCCACTGGCATCACAGAGATAAGCGCAAAGCTGTCCCCTCCCTTGGAAAAGGTGTAGCATTGGCCTAGAGGTTTGTTAGCAAGGAGACCATGTCTTGTACCTTATTAGGGAACTTTTGCTGACTGGTTCTCTTTTCTTTCTTTCTTTTTTTCATTTGCACTCACATCTTTATTTGGTATAGGTATCACAACTACCTGTTTAAGTTTAGAAGAATGTTTTAGAAATGTACCTCTTCACAATATTAGCCTTTCACTTCTAATAATGCTGAAGGGCATCCAGTGCGCTCTACAGGGACATATAATGAAGGGTATTACAGAACTCCAATCTTGCTCTGTAAAGAGTAGCATATTCTATTTGCAATAAAGGACATTTCAGCAAACGCAGATATTCTCTGTGACTCTGTTTTCAGTTGCTAAATCCTTACTTACTCTTAAGATTGGTATAAAACTGAGATTGTTATAAATGCCTCGCACATCTCCCTTTTCTGCTTGCATTGCTTCCAATTGTGTTTACTTTCTGAAGGAAAAACATCTTGGTTGCTTGAAAATTGCCTCAGAAAGCAAAATTTTAAAAGGTTTGTTATTTCCATCTATAGAGTGTGTCATTGGATGCTGGTCACATTTAAGCCATGGTGGCTTATATCCCCAAAGCCCCCAAAACAAACCAATTCTTCTGTATATGTGATGCTGCTGGCAAGTTCTGATTATATTTTTTGATTGTTGTGTATTTCAGGTGCACTTTTGCCAGTCAGTGGAAACCACAAAGAACAAGTGAACACCATGCCAGTGACACATAAATTCCCTGAAATGGAAATCAGCAGGTGTTTATGCAGCCAAATAGAAGAACACGATGAGATGAAGAAAAACCCTCTGACACTGTTCAGCCTCTTTAGGTTCTGCAGCACATACTGGAATACTAATGCCAGGGATCACTTACATCATTTTTATTTAATTTATTTATTTCTTCTGTCACAAAGGGGAGTTAAGCAAGCATGAAGAAAATGATTTAGATATCATTAAAGTTATGATACATAACACTTTGATACAAATAAGCTTACATTTTACCAGTCATAACTGGCGAACGATGTGTAACACAAACATGATTCAGTCGTTTCATTTACTGCTCCAAACAACTGATGCTGAGTGCAGAGGGATTTCTATTTTTCACAGCATGGCTATAATGCTGGCGATATTGGTCTAGTTGTTCAGTACTAAAAGAGATTCATTCAGAGTATTTGTTTTCAGTAAAGCTGTAGGAATTCTGGTGTTTATTTGTGATAAATGTGCAGGCTCACCTTGACTGAGATCTTGCCTTCATCCTTGGGTAAATGTGCCGCCAGGAACCAGTCTCCAGGGAGAGGGCTTGTCACGTTGAACGCTCCTGTTGTACGGTTTGGAAGAGTCCAGGTCAGAGTCACAGCAAAGGACCCTGGGATGACTGTATCCCGAGGGAAGCGGGTGTACAGGGGGTTGATTACTGGAGGAGCCCCGGACCTGAAGTACCTATTAATCACAAAGCCACAGTTTAGCCTCCTTAGGCCTAATACTGTCATAAACAACAGGAACATCTGCTAAATATTAAAGTTATCCATGGGAACAGCTAAGAGCAGAAGTACAGCTGGCATATTCTACACAAATACGAATGAGAGCAACAAGTTCTCAGACCACACGTCTTCAAAATCATATATTTACAGACCAGACAAAGATGTTTCAAGCAAGGAGTTAATTTATTCAGTACATATCCATCTTTGACCTTTCCTTTGATCTCAGCTATACACCTGTAGAGCATTGACTGTATCGCGGCACAGTTATGACACCACCACACTGACAATCCAGACAGGCAGGCATATAAACACCTGCCAAAGCACTCGAAATGGTCTTTGTTCTGGGTTTTGCTAAAGCAAGTGTTTCCAAGGCCATGTTTCGGCATGACAAACACACACACACACACACATATACTCACAGATGGTACCGTTTCAGATACAGAACATTAATAATAAGCTCTTCATATCTGAATGGAACAAGTGCGTCCATTATTTCAGAAGCTACATCACTGAGACACAGGAGAGTGACAAAAATAAATAAAGCTCCATACAGCTAACAGCTTTAAAGTTTCTCCTTTTAAGAAAGGCTATAACCCTTTATTTTTCTAGATGTATTCAAGATGCTTCTAATCGTCTACTGAAGAAGGACACTTCAGTTAAAGAACAACAACAGAACGGTGTTAAGCCAAACTCGGTGTCTTACACAGTCACATTGCGGTTCGGGCAGCTGTCTCCAAACGTGCCCCCTTGTTCCTTGAAGGTGATGAGATTCCATACGGCCATCATGGTGTCGTCAGGCACATTGAAGTGGAACAGTTCCACACTGGCGAAGGAGTTGAAAGCACTCAGCTTGCGAGGCGTACGGGTGAAGTATTCAGTCACAAAAAGGCAATCTGCAGGGAAGAGAATCAGAGGAATGTGTCCCAATATATTTGTGATGGTGGGCAGCCTTTAAGCCTTATCAACCCATAACTCTGCTTTGTCACAACTAAATGTCACTTTCAACATACTGATATATGCCCATCACCAGAGGTGTGGACTCGAGTCACATGACTTGGACTCGAGTCAGACTCGAGTCATTAATTTTAAGACTTGGACTTGACTTGGACTTTAACACCAATGACTCGGGACTTGACTTGACTTGAACCTGTTTACTTGAAATGACTTGATATTTTACCCCAAATCTAAAATTTAACACACATACTATATTAAACGTGAGGACCATTAGTTCATTTTATTCATTCAGGCATTCTTACCACACTCCGTATGTATGTGAGCGTGAGCTGTAGCACAGCCAATCAGATTAACAAGATTAAAAAAAAAACAAAATAAAACGTTCAAGCCAAAAATGCTTCCAATAGTAATTTCTTTCGGGTACATAAACTACGAATTAGTCAACAAAAAACGAAATGCAATATGCAAAACATGCAAGAAGAGAATCACAGACGGAGATGGAACAACTTCCAACTTTGTCCAACATTTGAAGTTGCATAAAGAACGATAGGTGGGGCTTT
>VURO01051086.1:72346-85866 GCA_015108175.1 Pelvicachromis taeniatus | reverse complement strand
TGTGGGTACACACCTAATGTGCTAGAATACAATATAAGTAGCAGACAGCAGGAATAAAGAGCAAACAAGTGAAATATATACAAAAATAAGAGAAAGGCACACATTAGAGAACAAGTTGCAAAGTGGTTGGAAGTCTTGCAAAGAACTGAACAGAGTCCATGGCCTGAGTGATGGGTGTTACTCAGACCATGGTTCAGATTAGTGAGGTGGGTGGGTGGGCATCAGTGGGGTGATTGTGTTTATTAACAGTCCGAATGGGCCAGGGGAAGAAGCTATTTGTGAGTCTGGAGGTGTGGGACCTGATTGACCCCGAGGGCAGCAGGTCAAACAGGTGGTGGGCAGGGTGCAAGGGGTCACCTGTGATGGCCCTGGTTTTCCTGAGACAGGAGGATCAGGCGATGGCCTCCAGGAGTGGCAGAGGGCAGCCAATTATTCTTTTGGGCAGTGGTAATTACCCTCTCCGCAGCCTTCCTGTTCTCAGTTGTGGCCCCTGCGTACCAAACACCCAGGCAGTAAGAGGCGAAGTAGAAGGCAAGGAGTAGAAACTGGTCCAGGTTATTCTTCCTCAGGACACAGGAAGTGCAGCCACTGCTGGGCCTTCTTTACTTGGGTGACGGTGTTGTGGCTCCAGGTGAGATCGGTGAAGATATGGGTGCCCAGATGGATGGATGTCCCTGGTTTAGCTGGGATGTTGGCCAGTTATTTAGCACATAAGACAGGCTGGCTTTGTAAGAAGCTGAATAAAGGGAAGAATAATTAAATCGGGATATAACAGAGTCTTTGTGACAATTTTCAATGTTGCATTTGATTGCATCACATTGTGAAGAATCCTGTGTATGAAAATGGTGGCTGGCAAAACATTAGAATCATGCTATTACTGACAGTGTAGTAAAGCATTTCAATAGGAGTGCTTTAAATGTGAGCAGAACTGCTTATTAAAACTATGTACAATTGCATTTATTGCAGGGTAACCAATGAACTGCATTGTACTAGAAGAGCAGCCAGTTCATTGGTTACCTGGCATGTAAAAATAGGTGAAATTTAAATGACAAGCTCCAAACATGTTTTGCAGGATTCTTCTAGTAATAAAATGATATATATTTTGAAGAATGAAAAGAATTATGACCAGAAAGGTTGTTCTCATGAAGACCGTCATCATGTTCTGCTCAAAGTATATTTGACCAGCTAGTTAGCTGATTCTGGTTGATTAGTTGGCTTACGCCTCTTATTTTGGTGTCATGTAATATGTAATGATCACCACAAGGGGGAGAACAAATACCATGACCATGAAAAAGCCTGTAGTAACTCTGTAGGTTGAGTGAATACGCCACTAAGTGATAAGTTAATCGACCTTTCTGTTAGCTACATTTCTTCTTTAAATTGGTTTATTTCCCACGCTAAGTAGGAATACACATACTGTGCATGAGTCCTGAGCCACCTGTCTTTTCTTTAAATTTTGCTTGCAAGGAACCAGACTTTCTTATCCCCTGATCAACACCATGTGGTATTGAGCAACAGTTCTCACTGTTTTCCTGGTTATTTTTTTTTTTACTAATTTTTCAGTCCGGTCTATTTTCAGAAGAAAGTTTTTTTTTTTCTTTATTTGTTCTTGTTCAGCAGAGAAACAATTCAAAAATGTTTCTCTGCCTTAGGTTACTAGCAGCCTGTCACAAAAGAACATACTTTGTTCCAATTTCTTTAATTTGACAGTTTAAAAGGCACAAATTAGTATTTTGCAACAACATGATGATTTCCAAAGAGCTGGTAACTGACACCTTGGCATATCTCACCATGATGCGCAGTGGGTGTTCAAGTAAATTCGAAGAAACTGGACAAGTGGGGGACTAAAGAAGAAGTGGCAGGTAAAGGAGGTACAGGAGAGAGATACAAGAGTGAGTGTTTACAGCCATCTGTAAAACATGGTGGCATCTCTGTCATGGATTGGAATGGCTGGAGATCATGTCAAAATCAATGGAAATATGAAGAACTATGTAATACTAACTAGAAAGCAACCAACTGGCAACATCGTCTTTTCTTTTTTCAGCACGTGAATGATCTCAAACACACTGCTAGTGCAGCACAAGCTTGCCAGGATCGAAAAACACAAAATAAAACACTGTCAGTCATGGATTGGCCTCCCCAGAGCCCAGATCTCCACATTATTAAAGCAGCGTGGGATCATCCTGACAGAAAATGAAACAAACAGAGGTCAAGATCCAAGGAAGACCTTTCTAGGAACTCTGTTTTTGCCTTTTATATATCTACAGTTCAGGCATGTTTGTATGTTCACACTATAATGATGGTAGCTTCTGTAGGTTTGTATGTTCCCTATCTTGTCCTAGACTAGTGCATCAATCTTGATGAAAATTTGCATAAACATTTCCTAGGGTACTGTGAGTACCAACATCTATATAAATATTTTACACAAACTACACAGTCGTATATAATTGTACATGTGATGGCTCAATTTAACTAAGTAATAACCTTACAAGGTGTTCACCGTGTACTACGCAAGGGCCTTTGCTTGTATAAAAAAATGACATTTTTCATACATCCAAATTTACTGTGCTTCATGTGTCTTATGTCATTTTTAGATCAGGGATCTCCTGTCAAATCTCTTAACTTGAAAACTGAGTGGACAGACAGTGAGACAGGGATGTAATAGCATATGGAAACACAGCAGCTGGATTTCATTATGTCATTCAGGTCCCATAAGACTGAATATGAGTGACAAAGTGATAGATGCTGAATTTTGCCCTTTGTAAATCATAGCTGTTAAACAATTGCCTTGTCAAATAGTCATTCTATCTTTTTAATGTAAGTCACAGAAATACAGCAGAAAAAGCAGCCATATTTTTTTAATATCATTAATGTTGTTCTTTCTGTCTCCTCCTCAGTTTTTTCTTTCTCTTTCTAATGCTAGCACGGTAGATCTGTAATCAGCCTTCTCAGCGATCGGCATTTTGTTTTTGTCCACCTTATCTCCTGTTTGCAGTTCCTTCTCTGTCATTATTATGCTATTAGTTTTTTTATCCTGGGGCTAAAACATTGACCTTATAGTCACTGCTGTGCTCAAAACGTGGTTTGCAAGATAGCACTTCCATCACCCTACATCTGAGGGTTGTCCCTATGTCTTTCTCTTTGAAAACACGAACACATACACACATCCAGTTCCAGTTTAAATTCACTGTACATATGTATATACTTGCAAACACAAAGTTATGCACATTAATTTGTATCCAGTTCTAAACTGTGCTCATAAACACAACATCATTATTTCCTCTTTAAACAAATGCATGGGAGTGTTGCAGGACTAAAAACCCATTTGTTTTATTACACTGAAGAAAGAAAGGAGATTGCGTGGAATCCAATTAAAGATTTCGGCACACCTGAGTCTCTATCACGACCTCTGTTTTTTATTTATTTTCCTGTCCTGTCATGGTGGAAGACTGAGGAGGAGTGTTATTTTTATATGACTATATTATTTCGATCTTAATGATTTCATTCTTTTCAATCATCATTCAAATAAGACTAGAGGCTGTGTAAAATGTAAATAGCAACATTTATGAAATATCCATGTTGCATTTTTAAATACAACTGGTGCAAAACCATCAAATGTTAATATGGAGGAATTATTTTTTTGGTCACTTTTTTTTTTTTTTTAGTCCAGCATTTTTTTATTTTGCAGGCTTCAAATTCAATTCACTTCAACTGGATCCTTCTGCCATAGGACGAGAGGCAGGGTGTACCCTGGACAAGTATTCAGTCTGTCACAGACAACTATTCAAGTCGAATGGGAGCGGGCACCCAGAGAGAACCCACACAGGCGATGGGAGAACAGGCAAACTCCACACAGAAAGGCCCCAGCTGGCTGGTGGATTTCAAGCCAGGACCTTCTTGCTGTGAGGCGACAGGGCTAACCGCTGTACCGCTGTGCAGAGTCTTTTTAACTTTCCTAATGTGGTATCGGGTATAAAAGACTCATAAATCATTATATTCTATTTAGATTTTTCCATTATACAGACTTATTGCATGACACATAAAATAACCTGTATTGGTATAACAGGAAAAAGATGAAATATATGGGAAATGTCATGTGTACAACTGCATATACAGATTTACCTCTGTGCATTTCTAGAGAACTAATGAGCTACTGGTAGTGCTACTAATAAATTGAATGTGAGTGTTGTTTTAATGAGAAATGGTTGCAATCGCTTTTTATATACACAGTGTGACAGTAGCATGCAAAATACCAGAAACCTAAAGTGGAGCATTTAGAGCCCCTTCAGTGGTTCAACTTCATGGTTCAACCCTCTGGTGGCGAAAGTGGGAAAATCCCTCCAGGTAGATTTGAATATTGTAGAAAACCTTCCCAGGAGAGTCGAGGCTATAGTCGCCATTTTTTTCACCAGTCTTTCTCACACACACACACATACATGTATATAAATACACATGTATATGTTTTGGGAGGGAGTGGGCATTGTTCAATAAAAGCCCAGTATTATGGTACTGCACAGCATGCCTCTGTGCACTTTTTTTTTTAATAATAATACCATATACACTAAACTCCACGATGTGCTTAGCCTGGCTCTCAATAAAATTTCAACTCTCTTTTACCTCAAACCTCCTCACTTCGCCACTTTTTTTTCCATCTCATTTTCTCCCTCCCACCGTGTCAGTGAGCAGGTGCACAGTGACAGAGTCACTGAGCTGTGAAATCTCTGCTCCTTGAGACACATTTCATGCCCCTCCCATCCAAATGCACACAGAGCCTCACACGCTCACACATTATGTTGTTTTTGTCCTATTTCCCAGCCCATTCTTTTCTCCATCGCTCCTCTCGCATGTCTGTCTCACTGCCTGTGCAAAGATTGAGGCAACAATGTGAGATCTTTATTAATTTTATTCCAAGGATAAAAAAGAAAAATCAAACTGCAGAGCAGTGAAAACTGTTTGCAGAGTTTCAATTAGGAAGCAACATATTTGCGTGCATCGCTATGCTTGTGTGTGTGCGAGTGCTCCCTGTGTCTCTCCTGCATATGTCTCTGACCACATCTACATCTTTAATGTCTGAGACTGAATAATGTATGAACCTCCTGGTCTTTGAAACACACACACACGTCTCTAGCAGCTTCCTATTGCACAAATTTCATAAGGCACAAAGGAATGGTATGCCATGAAAAATACAAATAAAATCAAATGTCATAACCAAGATTAAAACACTTTTTGTTGATCAACAGTTCAGAGCAGACCAACACTTCCTGCTCTTACAACCACCATGGTTTTTTTCTACTATCGGCTTCCTGTTTACATGCTGCAAACTTCCTGTTGGAGCAAACACAGAGTGCACTTCAAACATTTTTTTCGGTTGTCTACAGCTAGGTGTGCTTATGCGGTTGACCATTTATCTTCCAAGTTGTGCACGGCCGCATCGTGCACTCTAGTGTGTCTCTCCGATGCAGTCATGCATGCCTCATAGTTCTAATTTGACTTTCAGATGTCGGTACTCTGTCATCCTTTTCACATGCCCACACACTCTTCTGTAGAAGTGAAGCTGAGGTCAAGGTTGGTTTCTACAGCAACTGTGCATTGTAATGCCACGACCCACCTGACCACTAGGATTCTCTCTTCTCAGCCTGGTAATAATAGGCTTTCACTTGGTCATCCCTAACCGTGTGATTACAAGGCTTTTGCTCATTTTCATTTTAAATCATAATCTTGTGCATCTGGTTGACAAATTAAAGGTAATATTTGAATAAATACATGCTCACTGGGTCACTGGATGGTATATGGAGGAGGAAAACGAAGTGATATTCTTAATTAAACTTTCTAGCATCATCATTAAAACAGCAGACGAGGACATTTGGGAAAATAGTGTTTAATCTTCCAGAATGGGGGAGGGCATGGTGGTAGTTAGCACGGCTTTCTTACCTCAAGAAGGGTTTGAAGCTGCTGGTCAACTGAAGTCTCTCGGTGTGACGTTTGGGTGAGTGTGTGTGTGTGTGTCTGTGTCTGTGTGTATGGTTTAGATAAATAGGTTGGTTTGTGATTCAAAATTGGCTACTTTTGTGGATATATGAGTGTTTATCTGCCCGTCTCTGTGTTGCCATTATGATGGACTGACGATGAGTCAAAGGTGTACCCTGTTTCTTTTAACACTGGGATAGCTGTGAGTTCTTAGTTGTTAAATGATGTATATAATAGAAACAATATTGCTTCAGTCACATGGAGCATTTCTTAATAAGCCATCCTGAAGAGGATAGTTAACTAAACACTGTATAGTTTGTTGCTGGATCCTCTTTTCCCTTTAAATGTGCCACCCATCAAGCTACTTTCAGCTGCTCCCTTGTCACAAAGGTTCAGCACAGCAGGATGCCCCCCCTGACACAATCCCTGGAAGTGAACCAGCAACATTTTTCTTGTCAAGCTAATGTGTTAACCACTACACTATGGAGGCAAAGTATGAGCCATCAGTGTAGCAGTAAACCATAACAATAGAGCCACAATGTGGTCCCTGAGATGTTCTTTGAAAACCGAAAGTACTGCCCCACACAGAGAGCCACTGTGAGGAAGATCTTGGACTTTGCATGTTCAAAATAGGCCTGACCTAACAGAAGGTGCCTCCACCCATATTCACAGATTATGCAGAGTGCTTCGTTTAGGTGAATTTCTGACCTTTCACCTGACCATCACTGCTGGGCAAGCAGCACTGATGAGATTGATTTATTTGGGAGAAAAACATGTTTCTCTCTTTTCTTTGAATTCATTTTTGAGCATATTTTTTATTCTAATAGTTACTTTTATTACCATTTTTACACAATACAGGATGTCTCTGCAACCTACTTCTGTTATGATTAGGCTACTTAACATACACTGCAAAAGAAATCTGTATTTTAACAGAATTTTTCTCTTATTTTCGAATACATGGAATATCAATATTATTATAAAAATGAGTCTGTAAATTAACTTGTCTAATGTAAAATAACGTGGAAAAACTGCACCTGTGAATAAACACGATTTTGTTCTTTTTTTTTTTTTTTACAGCTTACTGACATTTCTCAATTATTACATTTTTGTTTAAAAGATTGTTGTTAAATTCTAGTTTTATCTCATGCTGTTAGTCTGGTATTAATCCCATTAATATAGCGTCTACGTTCATAAATGCCATTTTCTGAAAAATACAGTGTTACTTTATTAAATTCGGCTTTTGGGGGGGATTTTATGTTTAAAACTCTTCTTGGGAACAACTAAATAAGAGTCGGGGAATGGTATTATAAAAAAATATTTTTAAAGACCATCATTAAAAACATGCAAAGCCAAGTTTGTGGTAGGCTGTATTTTACTGCTGGAATAGTTCAAGTTAGAACGGCACATGAACTGCTCTTTCCAGGTAATTTCAGAGGTATTTTTTAATGTGTTAGTTTTTTAACACCTTTTGTGTGTTTAATTGGAAAGTTTACAAAAAATGCGCGTCATAGATATTGATAATAATTTCTTGATGGAGTGCGAATAGTAGATTCTTGCAAAAAAAAACAAAAAAAAAACTGCACGTACTGAAGACCAGCGCTACAGTTTTCCTAAGCGATAATCACTGAAAATCACTTTAGCTGATAACAGCACCACATCCAATAATCAGGAGCGTTTCCTCCGCGCGGAGAAAAATAGACACAGGGCTCGTGCACGCTATCGAGCGCGTTCCCGTTTTCTGCTGCGCACAGACAGCCGGTGCGGAGAGACGGTGAGGGAGGATAGGCTGCTATTACTAGTGACAGGAACGGCAGCGAGCGCATACAGTCTGGAGAGCAGCTGATGCGACAAGGTAGGAAAAAACCACCAGAAAGCTCGCGTGTTGATATTTTCCGAGCTGACTCTCAGCATTCGTCGCAGATGCGACGCAGATTGAACTGCTTCTGTTTCAGCGCGATTGCTGTGTCCTAGAGTCGGATCCAGTGTCCTCTCTCTATCTCTGTGTGCTGTTGTGTGTCCGCAGATGCTGAGCGTCGCCTTGCTGTGTGTGTGCGCCGTCGCCTTTGGACACGTCTCCGCTCGCTCCGACAGCGGCAATTTTCTGGATGATAAGTGGCTCACGGGGAAATGGGATAAATTCAGAGATGTAAGTAACATTTCAGGCTTATATTATTATGCCCCCCCACCCCCACCCCAACTCCACATTATCTCATTTACGCCCCGCTCCAGCCCCCCGCTTTTCTCTCCCTCTAGCCACCCTCATTGGTTTGTGATCACGCGCTCCTCGTTTTGTCGTTGTGTCCAAGCGCCGCGTCACGGGGCCCGCTGTGCCGTTTGTCACACGTTCATCAGTCGCTCCGCTGAGACAGTAAATACACTAATAGCGATGCTGCGATGATCCTTGCCTGTGAGTGTGTTTCCGCGATAGCAGTCCCTGCTTAGCAGAGATAGCCGAGGCCTGTGCGAATCACAAAGGCGCAGAGCTGTCTGTGAGGCACCACAGAGTCCCCCCCGAAAGGGGGCCTAATTATAACAAGCAGGTATGAGGAGAGAGTCAGCAGCAACGAGGCCTAGATGAAAAAAGTAGAGCGAGTCCACTTTAAACCCACACACCGTGGGTCCCTGTGGGAATATTAAAGGAATATAACGCTGTGTGTTGTGTGCCTTGTGGTCTCCTCATCCAACAGCGTCTTCAGTAGCTGACTTTAACAAGGTGCTGTCAGCCACGATTATCCTGACGTGGGTATTTAGGGCCACTTAGTGAAGTTAATGCCGCCATTGATTGTCATGGCACATACCAGCAGCCTCTGACCATGTGGTCCTGCTGCCAGGTTGCTCCAAATAATTATTGCATTCATGTGTGCCATAAACAGCAGCCATTCTTTACAGTAATGGAAACACTGTTTTACTTTGAGCAATACTTCAAGATTTTTTTTTTAGCTTGTAATTAAAGGCTTAACATCTGTATTATACAGATAAAAAACTGGAAATTGTCCAATAGGCTTTAGGTGATGTGTATTTGCTAAAAGAAAAAAACCAAAAAAAAAAAAAAAACATGTCTTCCCTTCAGGCACAGATTAAATGGCTCCACACCGGGGCTGATTTGTGCAGGCTTGAACTTGTACTCACACACAAGATGGGATATATGAAAATAAGCATGTCTGCACATAACAGTCTTTATGTACTGTACCTCACTGACGCTGAAAAACAAACTGATTTAACATGATAGAAAAAATGTACTTCATCTCTGAACTGTTTTACCACACTGTTGGACAAATTCACTGGGGATTATTATCTGAAGGTCCTTGACGTGTTTGCTACATGACAGAGAGGCAGAGCGACATAAGCACAAGTTTAATGTATTTATTTATTTTTTTGGCACTAAGAGAAAGTGCTGTTTTTTTATACAAGGCTTTCTATGTAACTTGCACTTATTTGTCTCACTTTCTCTGCCAGTCACACTTAAGTATGTGATCCCATCAGCTCAGGTGGAGCCATGTGATACACTTCAGGTCCAACTATTGAACAGGATTTGGATTATCCAAATAGAGTGTGAGAACCAAACAGAGAGGAAATGTGATTAACCACGCACCTTGTGCTATTTAGGATGATCTGATGTCCTGAGCTACAAGAAGGTAGTAGAAAGAAAGAGTTAGCAGAGCTTTGTTACTGTGTTAATGCATAAGAAGTGATAGATATAGACAGATAGATAGGTGAGAAGAAGCAGCAGAGTAATGAGAGTGGAAAGGAAAGATGAAAGCATGTAGAATGATTGTCGGTGAGCTGAAAGCTTTGTGTGCATTCACATCTGTGTGATTTAACCTTGAGGCTCAGCAGGCATTAGAGATAGAGGTGGAGTGCAAAAGTACTGAATGCTTCGTATATACATGCGTGCCTTTCATTTCCCGTTTTAAGCGTGTGTCCCAAATTGTCTGTCTGTGTGTGTGGTTTCTTTTTTTCTTTTTCTTTTTTCCATTCTTGCACGCAGTAATGTATCTGTACATTTTATAAAGCAGCTATGTTCAATCTATTCCTCTTTCTTTTTCATCTTTTGTATGCATTTCAACACTGTGGTACCAAAGTAACAATCCAAATATAGGTCCATTAAAATCTAAATTTTTAAAAACGAAATAAAATCATATTCAGTGCACCTTCTCTCTGGAACTACATGAAACATATCTGTTTCTAGGCTTGCTGTGTTTGTAGATAATTAGCACCTGTGCAATGCTTCTGCAGTCTAATTTCCAATTCTGTTTCTGTACTAATGATGATGCACTATAGTTAGAGGTGATGGCAATTTGACTGATACATTCATGCATTAAGGAACACAATCACTTCAACAGTGTCACGCTGCTGTCACATACTGTGCACTCGCTGTATAGAGGTTACAGCTCGAGGGGCCAGTGAGCAGCACAGGAAAGCTGCAACCGACTGTCACAAGACATCGAGCACAACTTGTGAATACATATGTACTTTGTTTTGGAGACATGGCCTACATAATGTTTTTATACAGGAAGTGAAGTAGTTGCATCAGCTTTTTTTCAAGCTGGGGTTTCCCCTGCAGGGATTTAAACACGATTTAATTAAAGTCATGTGATTGCAATGCATGAAATTGTCTTTTGACTGTTCCATAGCTGTCTAAGAGTCACAAAGGACCACAAATTAAAAACAAATTCCCATAAGACTTTCTCAAATGACAAAATAGCAGATTAGGTTATCTTAAATATTTCATCTAACTTTAAAAGTTGTGACTATTGCAAAGTCTTGTGTGCATCTATAGTTCTTCAGACTTTCTGGTCTTTCAAAGCTTTTCATTGGACATTGGCTGCTTTTTCACTCATTTTCAGTCCAGTTCCTGTAACTGTAAAATGTTTTTATTTTATTTGTTAGTTTGTTTGTTAACATTGACCTATAAATCATTCAAGCATAAAAAAGCACCTGACTCGAGGTTTGAGCCAGTTGTGTCTACAAAGCAGATGACTTAGCAAAGAACCAATTTTAAATAGCATCTTTAAGCACTTTGTTACTAGCAGCCTATCGTAAAAACACAGAATTTGCTCTAGGTTTTTTTTTAGTTGAATTAAGGAAAAATGCCAAAGATAATTTAATTTAACAAGCATAAAATTGTATTTTTGCACCAACAAGGTGAATTCCAAAGAGATACTAGCCAACAACTTGGTGTGTCACAGCAGGTGTGCAGTATGTCCTTAAAAAATTTTTGAGGAAACTGTGAAGGGCAAAAGAAGAAATGGCAAGCCTTATAAAAAGAATCTACAGCAGATGAACAGTATCTAAAAGTTATGTTCTGACACAAGATCTGACAGATACATCTGCAGTTGATCCGTCTGTGTGGGATCATCTAGAAAAATAAAGCTGGTCATACCAAACACTGACTTTCAAACACATTAGAATTGTATTCTATTCTGTTTCATTTTTACTTGTATGTTTACCTATTTCAGTAAATCACAATTTTCCCAAGCAAAATAAAAAGTGATGAGGGGTGGCTCAAGACTCATTATAAAGCAAGCATTTTAACAGATGAAACCATTAATAGCAATAAAAACAAATGAAGCAAAGTTGAAAACAGTTGAAAGCAAGTTAACCGCTAAAAAGGATTTTAAGAAAATAGTCAAACATACACAACTCTTTCACCAGTGCACTATGATTCTGTGTCATTTTATATGTCAGGCCTGTATTTTTTGATTTTTTTTTTTCATCTTTCAGCAATTGCCGTAAGTGGGTTTCATGCTAAGTGCACTATATGGGATCTTGGCCACTGATTTACCGTTAAGTCCTGTTAGGGTGGCTGTGGAGGCCTGGGGCTGTCTTATTCAGCACTGGTGCCATCTCAGTTTTTAGACATGCTGCTTCTCTTGCTGGACCTTGGCCTGCTTACAGCACTGGCACAGAGAGAAGAGAATGTTAACAATTGGAGGAAAAACACGATGAGTGATGTGATGACATTCACGCCAATTTATTGTGTGGTATATTATAGGAGGAAAATAGCATCTTGTGTAGGCCAGTCTCATAAGAGCAGATTATACCTTTTTGTAGTCACTCCTGTCTCTGTGTTTTCTCTGTATATGTGTGTGTGTGCGAGTCCTACACTGTTTGTGTTGTGGAGTGTGAATGATGTAGGGAAGGTACAGAGCTTCAGGCGTTTTCCACTTCAAAGCACCTCAGTGTAGATTTGTATGTGTTTGCGAGTGCATGCATGCGACAAGCTTGAGCAAGACAAGCAGAGCTGGCACAGTAAAAAAATGTACATATTTCTCCTGTTTGACATCAGGAGGAAGGCAACAAAGACAGGAAAGGAGGTCATTAGGATGCAATTAGAAGCAACTAAATCAGATCTGTGAAAATGCGAAGTAAAGGTGAGGAAAGCGGTTGTCGGAAGCAAGTTATTCACTAGGAAATGTTTCCACAGGCATCCGGATAAAACCGCATCAAATCGATACCCACAGCAGCAAATTAGGGTATTAGCCACACACTGTTGTGTTTGCATGATTTGGTGCACATGAGGAAAAGAAGGCTGTTAGAACCGCGAGGGAGAGGGAGGAATAGAGGTGGAAACAAATGGAGAGATAAATTGAAAAGTTGCTATTTTCGAGCGCACTCGGGAGACCTTTAGGTCTATTGTTGAATTTGAGATTTTCTGTGTTTTTTAGGAAAGTGGGTGGCGGGTTGCATGTGCACTGAAGTGCATTCTTCCAGTTATTTGATGTTTTGTAGTGCTGACAGATTCTGGCATTGCAGTCAGGGCTGTAGTGATAAGTATGTTTGTTTGTAGAGCTGTCCGTGCATGGACGTGCGTTCGTGTGTGTGAGAGTCCGTGCTTGTGTGCGTGCGTCTGTTGATTCCATTAAGGAATCAGACCGCAAGCACTTTTGTTGTCTTGACTGGTCTAGAGGGCCTGGCCCTATAATGCAATGTTCTCATTATTCAGTCTCCACAGTTTGCACTGCTAGAAGGGGCACATCCTGAACAGAAACAAATACCTCACTATATGGCTTCATCTCTGCTCTGTGTGTTTTCTTAATGCTAAGGAAGACCTCAGATGGTGTGTGTAACTCTAAGCAAGGCAAGCAGACGCTCACCTTTTATCATTTGAAGCTAGAGAGACATGATGTGAAGAATACTGAAGAGTCTGTAGGGAAGATTGGATGGATTAACAAAAAAGGACAAGATAGAGAAATTAACTAGAGCTAAGAAACAGCATGAGTTGACTCCATTCATCCGCACAGCAAGGAAGCGAGACACATGGAGACACTCTCGACAGTTGAAGTCCTGTTTTTGGGGCAAACAGCTTCGGTTCAACAATGTAAATCATTCTACATCATTGTCACGTATAGACTACAAGAAAAAGTAAAATAGAAGGATTTACTTTGGCTCCATCCATCCATCCATCTTCTTCCGCTTATCTGGGGCCGGGTCGTGGGGGCAGCAGCCCAAGCAGAGAAGCCCAGACCTCCCTCTCCCCAGAAACCTCCTCCAGCTCATCAGGGGGAACACCAAGGCGTTCCCAGGCCAACCGAGAGATATAATCTCTCCAG
>VURO01051086.1:61710-72326 GCA_015108175.1 Pelvicachromis taeniatus | reverse complement strand
AGATATAATCTCTCCAGCGTGTCCTGGGTCTGCCCCGGGGCCTCCTCCCGGTGGGACATGCCTGGAACACCTCACCCAGGAGGCGCCCAGGAGGCATCCTTGTCAGATACCCAAACCACCTTAACTGGCTCCTTTCTATGTGAAGGAGCAGCGGCTCTACTCTGAGCTCCTCCCGGATGGCCGAACTTCTCACCCTATTTCTAAGGGAGAGTCCAGCCATCCTTCGGAGGAAGCCCATTTTTGCCGCTTGTATCCGCGATCTCGTTCTTTCGGTCACTACCCACAGCTCGTGACCATAGGTGAGGGTAGGGATGTAGATCAACCGATAAATTGAGAGCTTCACTTTTACACTTAGCTCTCTCTTCACCACAACAAACCGGTACAGTGTTCGCATCACTGCAGCCGCAGCACCGATCCGTCTGTCGATCTCCCGCTCCCTTCTCCCGTCACTCGTGAACAAGACCCCGAAATACTTAAACTCCTCCACTTGGGGCAAGGACTCGTCCCTGACCCAGAGTGGGCACTCCACCCTTTTCCAGCTGAGGACCATGCCCTTGGATTTGGAGGTGCTGATTCTCATTCCCACAGCTTCACACTCAGCTGTGAACCATTCCAGAGTGAGCTGGAGGCCATCACCCGATGAAGCCAACAGAACCACATCATCTGCGAAAAGCAGATGATGTGGTTCTGAGACCACCCAGAATCTTCATACATGTAGCTACAACATTTAGTCATATATTGTAGGTCAGCAACTCTCGCTCAACACTGTGAGCAGTTCTTTCATTGGTACAAATGCAGAAAGTCCGCAGTACTGTGTGTTAAGATTGCTAAAAATATTAAACAAAACTATGCAGAAAAACTGCAGAAAGAGATCAATAATCTATACAACTGAACTGGAGTAAGATGTCAGAAAAACTGTGCAAACCTGTGAAGCACCTTAACTTCTTCACCGATAAAAACAATAAAACATTGCACACAATAAATGAACAAAATCCAAAGTAGATCATTTGAAATGCAGTACTTCATATTTGTAAAAATACACTCATGTTCTCAAAAGTCCTGCCATGCCAGAGCTGTAAAGCTCAACTTGGCATTCATCTTCTTCTTCTTTTTTTTTTTTTAAACTTCCTGTCATCTTCGTTCAAGTTTTTAACCTGTGTTTTGGTGGAGCACATTCGTCTTTGCTGTTGTGCAGTTTCTCACTGTGGCCCAAGCAATAACTGCTTCATAACGGCTTCCCGCTGTCACTGCTTTTTCACAATTCATCTCTCTCCCGTTCAAACCACTGAGGATATCACATTTCTCCATGTACAAAGTGATGTATGGCCAAAATATATCACAGCAGCACAATTAATCTGCTCTGTACGAGGGAGAACGAGAGGAAACTGTGTCCATAGAAATCAGAGGCCACCAAAGAATTGTTACTTTGATGCCATACACTCATACCTGAACACATTTATGCATTCTAAGTGAAATTATGACTAATACAAGTAAAGACACATACTAATACAGGGAAAGACAGAAAGGTCTAGATGGTTTGTTATTTTCATTTTCATTGAGCTAGTTCACATTCATAATGTCTAATACTGCGGATGTCATGCTGTAACTTCTTCTGGAGAGATACTTACCAAACCATTTTCAGCAAAGTTGCCTCCAATCACAGTGACATGCTGAAGATTACTGCACAAAGCAAGCGCGGCTTCACTGTTCTGCATTCGAGTACGCACAATAAGGCAGGCATGTCCATCAGTACTGTGGGAGTTTTTCACCTCGTGCTTTTAGACTTCAGCTTTTGAAATCTGTGGCATGTGGTTGTTGTTTTTTTCTGTTTGTCCAGCTGTGGCCAGAGCAGCAGAGGGTCAGGGTTTTTCCAGAAGCAACTTCTGTTTTCTAAGTTAAAAATTTGACACTTTGTGGGTTTTTTTGAGGGGGGGTGGGGGGGGGGGGTGGTCCTACTCTGGAAGTCAGTTGAGCATATTGATGTATGAGGTGCTCTCATATGTCCTGGGTGTTTGTTTTTTTTCATTCTCGTGTTGTAGTTCTGCTTTAAATGGCTCCAGTCTTAAATGGAACATAAACAACTTCTTAATCATCCTGTATTTGGAGAAGAAGAAGAGCCTAAATATAGGGAACTGCACAGAACTGCAGCATCAGTGTTTTATTTATGAATTTCCAACTACAATTTCTCCCTAAATTCACGTGAAGCGAGTTTTTGGCCTTTGTGCATTGTAGTTGCGCTGAAATTAGTCTTTCTTACAGGATCTTTGAAATATCTTTCTGATCTGTGGCACAGAGGTTTCAGTCATTTGAAAAGAGGATTCTGATGACTATTTGGATTTGGACTTGTTTCTTTGTATTTTCAGCTGTATTGCCATTATGTTATAAACATAAATCCCTTTTCATAATTTTATTTTGTCACTAAAAATCTGAAATGAGCTCTATGCTAACAGTAAACTTAAATTCATGTGTTTTTTTCTTTCTGGAAAGTTGTCAGGGTACTGGATGTAGTGATTGCACTGAAAATACTAAATATGACAGTTTTATAAATTATTTATGTTTTTTGATTGCTGTATTTAACATCATGTATGACTGAAAGGTTCAGTGCTAGCATGCACATACAAGAAACAACATTACTTTTGGATTTTCTTTTTATTCCTTGAAACGGATGTAATCTCCAGGGAATAAACATTAGTCAGTTATGTGTGTGTGAGTGTGACTGAACGTGGATGATAAACACAACAGAAAGCAGGCAGGTGAGACAACAACAAAGGGTTACCATTGTGACAGAATCCGATAGAACGCGGTGCGGTGTTGGGTTTGAATGGATGCCCAGAGACAGAGGGAGAGACCAGACAGTGAGATCTTTGACCTCAGCAAAACAACACAGAGCTCACAAGTTCTTAAGCTCCTTTTACATTTGCATCATAAGCCAGCACCCGCTGGGTGTGTCTCCATCTTGGCCTTCTATTAAAAGCTGGCAAATTGCTCACCTCTGCGGATTCCTTTTTTAGACTGTGGGAACATTTTCACAGGCAATGAACCGAGTCATTCAACTACACCAAGGCAGATTTTAATGGAGCAGAGCATCTTGTAGCATGTTAAATATAAAAATGAATAACAAATAACTTATATGTTTGGGTTGTTTTTTTTAATCTTTATAAGGCTTCTTGTTATGCTGAGAACATAAAAAATAGATCTCTTAGTTTGCACATTTTTACAGAGATGCCCTTATGATACCACAATTTAGCTTCTATGTTAATCATCATTTTTTTTTATTTCACTCACATCCAATTAGTAACAGCAATTTTATATGCCTTAAATAGTGCACTATTTCATTAGCTGCACTATTGCATTGTTGTGTGTAAGCATGTTGCATGAAAAAAACTCTGTTTTCAGTGATATAAAGAAGTATGATAAACAGCACATGCACTCACACACAGTGAGACAAGGACAAAGCTACTTTCATAACATCAATATTATCTTGACAAAATAAAAGCATGCTTGATGATACCTGGTGATACTGTATGCGTGTGTGTGTGTGTCTCCAAGTGCAAAACCTAATCAGAATTCATTCCTGCCTCTCTGTTTCTGTAATGCTTTCTCCTGAAGGAAGTTGAGGTTTGTATGACTCTTAATCTGCAGTCTGTGTACGGTGTGTAGTTCAATGCTTGCTTAATATGTGATCTGAACAGTATTTTCATGATTGTTTTTTGTTGACTAACCATGTTTCAGGAGCCTGGAACATGGACTCCATCCAAGCCCTTTGATCAAGGTGGGTGTGAAGAAAAAGTCAGACTTGGAGTGGCTGTGCTGGTCCTAAAATAATAAAAATAAGAGGACAGAATATTCATATATTTATAACTTAGTCCATGTGTTCTTGTGCTTTGTGATTAGGAATTATTGATGGTAATTATTTATTTATTTTTACACACATGGGAAATTTTGTTGTCCTCTGCATTTAACCCATTCACTCAGTGAAGCAGTGGGCAGCCACCAATCCAGCGCCCGGGGAGCAGTGTGTAGAGACAGTACCTTGCTCAAGTGTACCTCAGGAGAGGTTTGGTGGGTTCGAACCCCCGACCTTCTGATCATGGGGCAAACTCTACCTACTGAGCTATCCCTGCCCTTTAAAAAATAATTTAAAAATGGGTGAAGCTCTCCCCTTGCACGGGCTTCCTACATGTTGAAGCCGGTATGTCAGGCAGGTTAAGCTCGCAAGGGCCAAAGACTGATTTGATGAACATTTAGCATCTTCATCAGTCTGCAGACATATGGTCAGATTTGCTAAATGGGGACAAGATAACACATGAGCTCAATCCCAAATACAAAAGTTGTGCCGTTTTCTAAACACATGCACATTTAGTTCATTTTGATATGAAGTGCAAAAAATAACAAATAACAAATAACAATAAAAACATTCCACATTAAATATTGATGCAATTAGCAGTAAATTGTGTGTCACAAAAGTTAGAAAATAATTTTTCGTACTTGATTTAAATATTCTTCTTCCTATATTTTGCACATTGAGAAAAGAACTTCCAGAAATACATATGCATCACAGTCGCAAAAAATCTTTGTGAGTTCCCACATCTAACACACACAGTTTTGTCACTACACCCTCTTTGTAAATGCAGATAGTTCTTTTTTTATGCACTGGTGCAGTGCATTTTTAAGTCGGACCCTTGGTGTAACCAGTAATCTGCAGACGCAGTGTACCATGGACTGGCCAAAGCAGGGGAAATAAAGATTGATACACTTTTAACAGTTTCCTGTTCTTATAGAAGTTGTCCCTCTGTTAGTCATCCCCCAGGTTGTTGTGCAGATTGATACAAGCCATGCTTTGATACAATATATAAAGAACATATCATGGTGGCACTTTCTTGTAAGCTATCCCCAAATATTTTAACTACAGCACCCAGCAGAAAAAACAGGATCATTTCCTGTTCTTTTATCTTCTAATGTCCCATTGTATTACTGACAGCACTAAGCTCTTCCACACATCGAGGCAAGTCAGGACATGAACTCTCACTTATCGCTGTATCCTCAAACGCATCCACACACACAGACATGTCAGGCAAACAATAGCATTAGATAGTGGTGGAGGGTGGAGGCAGGATAATCTTCCAAAGCTGCTCAGGGATTACAGTAAGGTTCTTTAGAGCAAAGGTCATTCACAGACTGTTCTGGGAACAGCTAAGGGCCTTGGGTTTTGCTCATCGGTGACTCTATGAAAACTGACACAGGGTCAGAAGCATCTAGCTTGTCTTTACTGGCAGGGATCATACCGTCTGCTTCAGATTCAGATCCAAAATCAGCCCCCACCATTAGTGCTATGTGTCTCTGTGCCTGTGGGATCTGACAGTAGATCAGTTTGAGGATTTCCCGAAGAGCACACATATAAATGACACTCAACGGATGTTGATGTAAGATCAGAAGTAGCCTCTAAAACCAGTTCCATCTGTTTTTAGCTGCAAGGATACTTAACAGCATTATGGCTCTGACTTCAGTGGGGGAGACACATGGCCAGTGTACTCTGTGAATAAGTACTGACTCGAATAAACACAAATAAATGCACTTCAACTTCAAACAACTTTTCACATTGCTGAGATGTGAAAATGAAAGGAAGCACATCGTTTAACTATGAGTCATTGATCTAGATTTTGGAACAACAAAAAGGAAGAGCTACCTGTTGCTCATTGGAAACTCTGTAAATAGAGAGGCTAAAAATGTTACGTACACATGTAAAGCGCATGTTAAAAAGCCCTCATGTTTGTATGTCTCTTATGTATTTTTAGGCCTTGATCCAGCCAAAGACCCTTGTCTGAAAATCAAATGCGGTCGCCACAAGGTGTGTGTGGCTGAGGATTATAAGACTGCCACTTGTGTCAGCCAGAGGAGAGTTAGGTAAGAACACACACACATGCGTGATATTTTAAACAACCCTGCGTGTCCAGCTGTCCCTCATTTTTATTTTCATAGGCTTTTTGTGGTGAAGCTGCGAGTGCTACATGAATGATAGTGAATTTTGGAAATAAATAAAATCAGTGGGGGTTTTTTTTTATGTCTGGAGCATAATAAGCAGCAACACCAGAGGGGCTGCTGTGCTCCTTCTCTTCCAGCTGGTTTACTGGTTTCCAGTCTCTCTTGCGACTGTTGTGTTACATTACAGTTTGGTCCATTTACCCGCGGCACTGGCGCTTTCTTACAATGGACCCAAAGTCCTGCCAAGTGATATGAATGGGCTTTGTACGTGTGTGTGTGTGTGTGTGTGTGTGTGTGTGTGTGTGTGTGTGTGTGTGTGTGTGTGTGTGTGTGTGTGTGTGTGTTTGTGTGTGTGTGTGTGTGTGTGTGTGTGTGTGTGTGTGTGTGTGTGTGTGTGTGTGTGTGTGTGTGTGTGTGTGTGTGTGTGTGTGTGTGTGTGTGTGTGTGTTTCTGTCTAGGACACTGCAGACTGGACAGAGGACAGTAACACCATACTGACCCCATTTCCCATTCTTAGCAACAACACAATTCCCACTACAGTGTGCAAGCAAATCAGAAAATAATCACACACAAATCCTAAATCCTCGTTTCATTTTTTTAAACTGACGTAGGAACAAGACAATCCAGCACAGATCCAAAATGCTTAGAAAAGATTTAGATTTAAAGGAAACTGTGAGGGCGGGCCTGACGAGGCATTGTGATGAAGGCGTCATTGTCAAATATACTTCATTTGACATGTTTTAACACTCAGATGTTCAGTGAGTGTGAAGAATACAACCCAAGTCTTCTTATTCTTCTCTCCAGCTTTAAAGATGCCAATCTATACCAGAATCCAGGGTCAAAGTGCAAACCGTGCCCCGTTGTTCACCCCTCGCCCGTATGTGGAAGTGATGGCCACACCTACTCCACCAAGGTACCTGCACACACAAACACATAATCTAATCCCCTCTCACCCATAAGTCACACTTTTTTAATTTCCCCTTGATGAGACATGCATCCTGATTTTGCTTCCTCTTCTGCCTCGTCCCTTCTGTCTCTGTCGCTCTCAATCAGTGTAAGTTAGACTACCAGGCATGCATCACGGGAAAGAAGATTACTGTGAAGTGCCCTGGCATGTGTCCTTGTCCCTCTCAGCTTGAACAGAGCTCCGCAGAGAAGAAAGGTACACAGTTTTGCACACTTGAATGCACACGCTACAAGCCTGGGTGGGGTTTGCCACGGTGTTCAAGCCCATCTTTATTATAAAACTCCTGCCCTGCTGAAGGGTAGTTGCATTACCAAATTTCTTAAAGTTTCTGTGCCATAGCTGACTCTTAACTCCTGGTGTCCGTGAGGGGCCAGGAGGACATTAAAGCATCACTTTCCTGTCATTAATCTTTAGTGTCACTGTTCTGCAGTGTGCAGCGAGTCAGAGCTGAAGGAGGTGGTGAACCGCCTGAGAGACTGGTTCAGAGTGCTGCATGAGAACGGCAACCACAAGAGAGTCAAGATCCAGAAGCCAGAGAAGAACAGTGAGTAGGGTGGCTTTAGTGACACACTCAGTCATACTCAAAAAATCTTAATATAGCCACCCACTCTCTTTGATCTCCCCCCCACCTTCAGAGTTTGAAGTTGGAACATCACCTATTTGTAAGGACCCTCTGGGTTGGATGTTCTCTCGGCTGGACACTAACTTTGACCTACAGCTGGACCAGTCAGAGATCAAGAGCCTCTATCTGGACAGAAATGAGCCATGCTCAGACGCTTTCTTCAGATCTTGCGATACAAACGCAGACAAATTTATAACCAGCTCTGAGTGGTGCACAGGCTTCCAGAGGTACACAGGTAAGGACACACCGATATGAGCTGTCATATTTAATGCAGCTGGAATAGTGCGATCTTTTTTTCTTTTTTTTTTACTGTGACATTGTACTGAATAATATTCTCAGATCTTAGTGGAAGAAACACGAGGACACAGTTATATTAGTTTTCCAAGCTTTATTTGGAAAAGACATTTAAATTAAATTAGTAAAATGTTGACCTCAGCTGTCCGCTGTTGCAAACGTGGTAAAGATTCGGTTTAACTTTGGTGCTCATGCTCACTTTCTCTTTACAGAGACAAATTATTATAAACTTTTGAAATGCTTTTAAAATTTTACCACCTAAATAAAGTGGCTTATATTATTTAACCTAGCCGTTTGCTTATAAACCTGCCTTATGGACTGATGTGATGTCTGCCCCCCCCCCGCATCTTTATTGCTTTAATGTAGCAGTTTTACTTTGCTAGTCACTCTCTTCTGTCACTTTAGCAAGCCATAATCAACTGAAATTTTGCAACGGTTTGAAAACAAGATCCAAGTTTTCAGTCTCAAGCTTCTGCAGATGTAATAATAGGAGAGACTTTGTATCCAGTCACAGCAACCTTTTTTTCTCAGTACCAAATATTATTGTAGTCTGTAGAGCACAATAAAATGCAAAACAGTGTCATACAAAATAAAAATGCATGAAAAACACATTTGTATGAAACCAGGGATGAAAACTTGTTTTTTGGTAATAAAGGGAGACTATTTACCCACGAGTCACTGGAGGTACACAAACAAGCCTTGATATGAAAGCACAAAAGTAGACAAAGGAAGGAAGATTTACGCATACAGATGCATTCCCAGAAAAGGATACTTCTGCAGTCTGTCAACAGTGTGTCCCTTGTCGGTCTCTTTCAGATTCCCCATGCAAAGCAGAGCTGTCTGTTATCAACAAAAAGCAAGCGGGCAAGAAGTTACTCGGTGAGACGCACACAGAATCACAAATACGCGCACGAACACTGTGCGGCCTGAACTCATCGTGTGTGTTTTGGCTCAATTCTGTAGGTCAGTATTTGCCATCTTGTGATGAGGAAGGTTACTATCGGACCCACCAGTGTCACAGCAGCAGTGGCCAGTGCTGGTGTGTGGATCGCTATGGCAACGAGGTGGCTGGCTCACGCACTCATGGCCCTGCAGACTGCGGTAGGCAAGACATCCAAGCGTGTCAAGTGTGTGTGTGTTTAAGAAAATGAGAGACACAGCATGATGGGAAAAATTAAGGGAGAGGAAATAAATCACAGATATCAATGTAAGCTCATGAATCCTGTCATCTTTTTGTGTTCATCAATTTGCTGGAAGCTGGATAAGAAGATCGTTGCCACTGCCACGTGATTTAAATAGAAATGCAGCTACATCCACCAGCTAGCTAGTTTAGCTTAGCACAGCAACTAAAAACAGGGGAAACATAGAGAGTGCAGCTCTTTCGAAGGCAACAAAATCCACGTTATCTATCCTGAAGTTCGTTTTTTCTCACCTAAGCTTATCTCCACACTATTGCTTTAAGTGGCAGTCCCTTAAAGATAGCCCACGTAAAAGAATCATGGTCATATCTTTGGCCGTG
The DNA here is from genome assembly GCA_015108175.1 of Pelvicachromis taeniatus. Lineage (NCBI taxonomy): Eukaryota > Metazoa > Chordata > Actinopteri > Cichliformes > Cichlidae > Pelvicachromis > Pelvicachromis taeniatus. The sequence goes on along the minus strand of VURO01051086.1, from coordinate 62,942 downwards.
ACTCCAAAGTTGTGGCTTCATCACACAGGGAGAGAGAGGTTCACAGCTGGCCCATATCATTATTGTGCAGGCAAAGATAGACCATTGGACCAAAATTCTGTCAGTGACTGAAAATAACAGACAGAAGTAGCCATAGTGAGGTCACACATTGGTCAGTGAGGTTCTTTTTTCAGTGTTTTTTCTCTCACAATCATAGCTTTTTGAACCCAGACAACTTGAGCACAGGGTGCTCTGTCTGCAGCTAATCGGGTTAATTGTGAACATGTCAGTCACACAATTGGGTATAAAAAGAGGATCTGAGAGAGGCGTAGTTTCTCAGAAGTAAAGATAGGCAGAGGTCCACTCAACAAATGCGACAAATGCTTGCAAATGTCTGACGCAACATTGTAAAGAATCGTGTTATAAAATTCCTCCACAAAGATGTGAGAGACAGATAAAGTCATACAGAAACCATTTACTTTAAGTTATTGTTGCTAAAGTTAGATCTACAAGCTGCTGAATCACTGGATGTACTTTGTTTTTCTCAGGGGTGCGTAGAGTCCTGGGAAAGCTTTCATTTTCACAACTGTGTAGATTAAATTGTTCCTATAAAAGTATCAGACTTTATTAGATCCCAAACTGGGTTTCCTTCCTGTTTCCAGGTGTGATTTTGGAATCTTCTGGAGACCTTGGTAGTGGAGACTCGCTGCTCACTGATGACGATGAAGACTCATTTGTCCTCAATGACCAGACCGGTATGGATGACGAGGACATTGAAGATGAGGATGATGATGATGACGATGAATACCTGTCATAAATTTAAAAAAAAAGAAAAAAAAGAAAAAAAAGAGAAAACTGTTTGGTCAAACTGCACGTTTCTAGGTGACTCCCCGGGCAGATACTTAATCGTACTAACAGCCTATGGACTACTCTCTGTGTATTGTTTGTTCATAAGTTAGAAAAACAAAATCAGTATTCCTGGAAAAAAGTTTATGATTTCTGTTCCTGTTTAAGTATAAAATATGAGTGGTCCATGGCACTTGTTCACTTGTGTGTCAGCCAACCAGAGAATATTATAAGGACTAATCGATAAGCAGTCCACTGCATTGGATTTGGTCACATGTGCAAAGACCTTTCCCTTCATTGGACAGTCCGTGTCCTCCAGTCTGTGTCCTGTCTTTGTGCAGCACTCCGATGCCCGAGTGTGTTGATGCCAAAGGCACAATGTTAAAGAGATTTCCCCCCTTCTTCAT
>VURO01051086.1:36958-48978 GCA_015108175.1 Pelvicachromis taeniatus | reverse complement strand
AAGTAAAACCAAAAATAAAAAAAAATTAAAATTAAAAAGAAAAAAAAGAAAAATTTAAAAAAAAAAAAAATAGCATAAAAAAAAAAAAAAAAAAAAACATCACATAAAAAAAAAAAAAAAAAAAAAGCTACTTAACTAATGAAAACTAATGATTTTAAAACAAAACAGAAGGCCACTGTGGCAACGAAGTTAAACTAAATGTAAAACAACATAAACATAGGTTTCAGAGAGTAACGTGAATGAGCTACCGGCCATAGTGAGGGATAAAGCATTGTGATCGATAGTACAGAGGCATGGTTACAAGGAAGTACTCAGCATCACAAGTCAATAGTTCTCCAGGGTCCTTACAGGACGTTCAAAGCTGTCCCTTTGAATGTTGGCTGCTTTTGGTTCTGTTTTCTTTCTATACTATTTTATATTGGTCAAACTTTGTTATATTTGACATTTTTTTCAACTTCAACTTTGGTTCAACTAAAGAAATGAGAACAAATTGTATATTTTTGCAACAAGCTGATCGGTGCAGCTGTGGCTCAGGGGACAAAGTGGGTCATCCACAAATCAGAAGGTCAGTGGTTTTAAAGCTACAGTTAGAAAATTGTTTTTTGTATGTATAGACACAACACTGGAAATCCCTTGAGTTAGGTGCCATTTTTGCATTGGAATAATTCGTAGGTCAGTTTTAAGCAGCTTAGCAAAAAATAAAAAAATTACTGAAAATGGTCGGGTACAAGAACGGGAGTAGAAATGTGGCAAAAAGCAGCCAATGTCCAAAGTAAAACTTTTAAAAAACCTGCAGAAAGCCTGGAGAACCATTCCTCAAGATCACTTAAAAAAAATAAAAAAAAATAAAAAAAAATAAATACGAGGAGGTCTGGAAGCAAAATATAAAGAAACCAGGCTTGGCTTAAGGCTCTTGCACAGTACTGCATTCAAATGTTAACCACAGCCTTAGCAGTAAGGTATTCAACATCCACTCTACATATTACTGCACACCACTGTTGTTCTTCTGTATCTGTTGTTTCTTTAAAACTTGTACAAGTTGTAAATCTGTAAGTTTCACATATTTGTGCAACTGTTACAAAACTATTTGGGGACTATTAGTCAGAAATTATAATAATTATTCTTATTACCACTGTAGAGAAAGTCGCTCTCAATCTGAATCACATGAAATTGTCTGTCCTGTAGGACTAAAAATCAAAACGAGGCAGATGAAAGACGTCTGAGGCTGACATGAGATCAGCTCTGTCTCACAGGGATGAGTTAAAGCAACCTTAAATTAAAGCTTGCGGGCAGAACTTGAGTGGATACGACGACTGTAACCACTCAAACATTTCCTGTTTTTTCAGGACAGAAATAGCTTCCCTTCCAATGGCTTCCTTCCTACTGAATCCTCATGAGAAATTCGAACTGTGCAGAGGGGCAGCAGAAATCATAAAGCAACTCTCACACTGCAAACTAGAGTTATACCTAAAGCCAGAATGCACAGTCCCATGATGATCTCTTTGCTGGCCATCACCCCAGAGATGACACGCCGCAACACAGTGTTGTCGCTCACAAATGTCATAAAAGCTTGGGCGAACTGAGTGTAGCAGCTGATATCCGTAGGAATACAGCGCCGGAACAACGGGACAGATTTACTGCAAAGAGTAAAAAGACACAGAACACAGAGTTTTACTCATTTCTAGTGACTAGTATTTATGTAAATAAGAGTACAAGGGAATTCATTAATTACAAACTAATGAAAGAACAAAAGACATATAGATAGATAACCTTGGTGGAACAGGCAGTTTTGGACACTTGGTTGATTTTTCTGATGAATAGCTTGTGTATCTTGTGGGAGTAAGATCATAGGAGCAGAGATTCGAGCCTAACAGAAGGAAAAAAAATATATCACATGTTCAACTTGTGAAAACGCTTCAACACGCAGTTATAAGGATGTTGGCGAGCAATCTTTCCTGTGAAATACTTGCACTTCTGCATTTTTCTCACCATTATTCAACGCAAACTGCTTTAAATCAGAGTATGTCGTCAGCTCAGTAGATGGACACTGGGAAACGCACAAGGCAATGGACTTGATCTTCCTGTTTATTAAGTCAAGGTTGCAAGGATCTAGAAAGAAAACAAACCTAGAAAAACAGAAGAAATTTTTGATTTATTGCCCATTCAATTCAAAATACTTCCTGCCCTTCACTTCAAAATGACCGACAGAAAAAAAACTCCACCCCAAATTAAATCTACCCATCTATATATCTATCCATATGCAAAGATGAGGACAGAATTATTAGCCCCACTATGAAATTTTCATTTTTAAAGCATTTCCCAGGACTTGTTAAACAGAGCAAGGAATTTTTTAACTACGTTTCTGAACATCCTACTTTTATTTTGGATGTTTACATTATTTTGCTTTACACGTAGGAACACAATTATTTCACAAAAATAAAAAATAAAACTACACCAACTAAGAAAGTAACTAAGAGTCAAAATGCTAATAGTCAGTCATGTGTCCTTTCCTACAGAAGCTTGTCATAGTTTTCAACACTCTCACACACACACGTCTCCAGAGCAATCCCAGCCTATTCTTCTTTGGCAAATCTCTCAGATTTGATGGAGGTGGGACTTCAGTTCATTTCACCGATTTTGTACAGGCCAATCAATAACTTTCACTTTGGTCTGGAGGTAGTTCTTCATCAGGAGCAATGCACGCTTTGGATCGTTGTCACGCTGAAAGACAAAGCAACAAACCAGACCCAGTTTTGCCATTTAACGTTTGGGATTTTCTTTCAAAATCTTCACATATCCTTCTTTCTTCGTGGCTCATTCCAGTTTGACGAGAGTCACGGTTCCAGATGCATTTGGGTTATACACCTCTTCCTTCTTTCTCCAAACATAAGTAGAGACTTTATAACCAAAGAGCTCTAGTTTCCCCCTCATCTGACCAAAGAACGCACTTCTAGTCTGCATAATGTTTCTCCGGGTTGTCTTTAATGTGCTTCAGTCTGTCTTAAAGGCATCTCTTTTGCAGAGGTTTTTCTTGGTCTGCAGCCTTGCAGTCCATCTCTGTGCAGAGTTCTGGAGATTGTCTTCTTTGAGGATAAGATTCCCAAGTCATCAAGTGTCTTGGCAGTTGTTCTGGAGTCTTTAGATGCATCTCTCATTAGTTTTCTTTCCAGAGTTTGTTCAGTACCGTGTGGCTAGCTCTGAATTTCTTGATGATCCTTTTCACTCCAGTTCTTGACACTTGGAAAAACTGTGATAACTCTGTATATCCATCTCCTGCTCCTTAAGCATCAATTCTTCTTCTACTGTATAAATTGATTTAATTTGTTTTTATCATATTTTCTCAAGGACCAGCTCAAATCCTTGCTTAGGCTGTGTACTGTGCATAAATCGATGATCTTCTGTTAGAACTTGATTTTACAAGCTTTGCGCTTTATAAAGTTAAAGCACATCATTGCACAGCAATAGTTTGTGCTAGACTTCAATAAATAGATGAGGAGCTAAATATTGACTGTGGTCATTTTGAGGTTTTTTTGTTGCCATAACTCTGTTATGCAAATACAAATACAGATCATGTATATGCATTCTAAAGAAAACTAGAATGTTTAGAAATGCTATGTTGACAATCCTTTGCTCTGTTTAAAAAAAAAAAAAAAAGACTTGGAAAATTTTGAGGCAGGCTAGTAATTTTGTCCTCATCTGTACATCATGTTTGGTTATTACTATGCCAGTTGGGAGTTCTCTGTCTGGTGAGAAAATGAAAGATGGTGACATTTGCTACCCTGTCAGACAGATCCTTCTTTGTAGCAGAAACGCCTTTTATTCAAAGCCTCCATGGGCAATCAGCCCATCAATAAAGCATGACCCATTGTTTCAGTAAAACTTGGCCCACGGGCTGCATGCTAATGGAAAGCTACACACCAAAACGAGGAATATAATCAAAGACTTCAAAGACAAATGATGATTTAAAAAAAAAAAAATCTAATTAACTAAGACTTTCCTTGGGTGAATTATACAAAAGAAGATATGCTAATAAACTACGCTATTCATCAAGGAATGCAAAGAGCTTAAGCATTAGACTGTTGCAACTACGGGTCTGCACAGCTGAAAATGATGAATACAGTGTAAAAACACTCTAAACCTCTGCTGCATGCAAAGTCATTTGTAACCAATCAGACTCACTTGTTTTCCGTCATGTCCCGGCCACTGAGGGGAACTCCCTCAATTTTGGTGTTATTCTTACCACAGGTATTGCCATAGCTGTCATATCCTAAAACAAGCCTGGCGGCACCTCCTGTGGCAATGGGATAGCCACAAATGCATGCCTGCAGGTGACACAGATCAAAGATGATAACATCATAAGTTTATGATTAAAATTTATAAATGAACTCGTACATTAAATACAACTAATATAATCTGTAATGAATCCTAATGGCAGCAAAACTGTCTATTTTTACTGAAGAATGCTGATTCAACTTTTTGAAAATGTTCCGAATTTACTAACACAGTTTGTTATATTCAAATCTGAAAAACAGATCCACAAAATTTATACCAGTGGGTGTTTACTAAATGTCAAAAATCCCTCTTACGGCACCACAAACCTCATCCTCAAAAGCCGTCATCGTTTCACTGAATCTCAAGCTCGCAAAAACCAAACTGGATTTACAACAGTGCTGTTACTGCAAAGGTTAGCAGCTATTTGATGAAAGGTGCCACTTCACTGATGTTTAACTCACTAACTGGCCAGCACAACAAAGAAGGGGCATGAGTTAATGCACTCAATCGTTAAATGCAGAAGACCTGCAATGAACCCTGCACTGTTTTTACACGAGTTGCTGCTGAAGTACAATCAGCACAACATAGCAGGCTCCGTAAATGACAGTGAAGTTTAATCAACACCTCATGAAATAGTTTTAAGATAAAAAACAAAACAAGGAGACAATCATAACTTTCTTAAAGGTAGCATTCAACGCAGGGCTGAAACCTCAGCAGAGTCTGGAACACACATATCTTTTCATTCCCCTGAAGACTTACCATGCCAATGCAAAACAGTGCAAATATGATGAGCCATGGGATATCCGTGCAGCTGTGCTCCTCCAGCGGTTTCCAGTCACGTTTACTCTGCCAAGGCATAAATAACAGTTATCCTTAAACTCCGTTTCTGTGGAGAGCGCCCTGAAGTAGCTGCCTCACTGCCCTCCCAGAAATCTGCAAACTAGCGACTTCGTTGGTATCAGACGAAGTAACAAAAACAAAGAGCTGCTTCTGCTGCTCAAGGGGTGACGTTAACGCTGCGCACGAGCTGTAAACGAGCTTTGCTGATCGGCTTTCCAAACTACAAGCGGCCATAGAGCCCTTATGTTTAGCTTAACTTACCTCTGTGCTCCCGCAACATCCCATCGTCGAACTACGAGTATGAGTACACAACTTCAACAGAAAAAAAACTTTTAAGTGCCTAAACTTTATTACATTTCTTAACTCATTCGACTCATCTCCAGTTCTCTTTAAACACCAATTCACTCTAATCAGCTAAATGAAACAAATACACACATTTGTTTGCACAATTGTCCTTCCTTTGGCTAACGCCCACTTACACCCTTCCACATACAGGTAAACACGGAAGAAGACAACTTTTTGTATGCGACGTTTACGGGCTACCGGAAATACCCCAATTACGGACCTACCAACGCAGCTAAGGTCGTCGGGGAAAAGTTGTCCTTGACGCTTTTGAGCTTTTGCACGAAATTTTTGTCGACGAGTCACTACACTTGAACCAGTACAAGTCTGAATTTTCAATTCATATTTTTTTTCTTTTGCCCCGTTGACCAAACATTCACTGCCATGAAACATGAATCATCAAGCACACTTTCCTGAAAGACCTCTGACTACTTATCCAGGAACACTTTAAGCTGGGGACCTAATAAATATTTGAGGTAATACATCGATCTAGTAAAACTAACTAATGCTAAATAGGTAATTAACAAAAATCCTTGATAATATGGTGTGCAGCAAATATATTGCCTTATTTGTCGCATTGTGCCTGAATGCAGCACATCGGCTTGCACGCCAGCGGCTTGTGTGGAGTTTGGCGCCGTTTGCTGGAGTAAAGACGTAACTGGGTGAAAGTAGCTTAATAGCTGCAATCACGAGTGCTTCTTAGTGGTACAAAAATATATCTTTGAAATGAGTGCTGAGGCTTAATGAAGGATAAAATGAAGCGTATGCAGATGTATTTCCGGTCTGGTAAGTGTGCCACGTCTGTGGTTGGTATTTAGCCTCCAAAGGTAAGTAATGTTCAGGTGATAAAAAGAAGTGATTGACTGATTAAAGCTGTTCTTTGACTCTACAAACATGAGTGAGCTTGCAAAACACTTGAAACGTTTACTTATCCCACTTCACCGAATTTCCCCCCTGTGGGACAATTAAAGGATTAATTAAAGGATTATTCTTCACGTCGTGAGCGCACAGTTTCACTCTGACGGGGAAGGGAGTGAGTGTCTGCAGCTGGCGAATGGACCTTACAATCTCGCTCGGCAATTTGTTAACATAATATATAGATATAAAACATATTGAGAAAATGCAAAGGCCAGCCCATTAAGACCATCAACTTGTACCTAATTAATTACAGGCAAAAACCTGCAGTCCTGTTTGAGTGCTTGAGTCCAGTACTTGAATGTCTCAGGTTAAATGTGACGACAAGGCGTTTACAGACTTTCTAGCTCATGACTACTCAGATTGAACCACTGTACAGCCTAACTCAATAAGGTAGGAGCTTCGCAGAAGCACGCAAATTTAGTCCAAGTAAGAGCAAGGTGTAGTTCAATAGAGTCTGAAGTGTTTTGTTTCGTAGTTCTGAAAACCTGCCCCTTTGTTTCTTTGAACTTTTTTGTGTTCTTTAAACTTGCTGTTTATTAAAAATCTTGTCACTGATAGCCAAACAGCTTACAATATGCCCACGTTCACATAAACATATTTTAATGCATTACCCAAAATGTTTCCTGTTTTAATGTGAAGGTTTGAAGACATGACTTCCAAGTGGACTCTATCTACACAATATCATGATGAAGAAATGCCTTGCTTCTGATTTTGCAATAAACACACTGGGTAGGAGACTGTAAGGAAAAGTAACTGTGAGTAGGAGTAGTCATTCTTAAATGACAAATGCAACATTCCTGCAAAGTAAAATTTAGCTCATAAAGAGATATTTTTTTAAAGAGATTTTAGTAACTCTGAAGTCCATACGATCACAGGGAAATTTTCCTTCTCAGTATAAATCAGCATAGAATAAAAGCAATTCAGATCCTGGTGAACACACAAATAACAGTTTCAAATATATGTAAGAGCGCCGGTGCAGATGCAGGGAGGGTTCGCTTGGAACTGAAGCACAAATGAACACGGAGCGGAAACATAGCTGCTCAGAGGTCTCGCTCATCATATGATGAAACGACTCCCGGCCCCTCATTTTCTGACTCTTGGTCTCAAGTATTTCCTGCTGATGCTGCTGTGGCAACAGTGTCCAAGGACAACACGTTTTTTCTGGTTCTCAGCTGGATGAATTAATGCCAGTCCTACATATGTTCAGCAGAATTCTGGGTGGGAGGGTGCAGTACGTCACTAACTTGGCCTGCACGGGGTCTGGTCCAGCACGCAGAGTAATTCCTCGTGAACAACAAGACTTCAGGATAAATATTCAGTTTCTCACTTCTCTGTCACTGTCCAGTTTTGGATTGTGGAATCCTGTAAGGTTGGTACATTTTTCCAAGCATTGATAAATTGCTTACATTTCAAAGTGTCTTCCAAGATAAGCCAATTAAATGTAGTTCTGTCATTTCTGTCTGCATATTGTTTAAATAAGCACGATTCAAGAACAGACAGAGTTACCTTTTTTAAATAAATCTGGTAAACTTTAACAAGTCCTCCTGACCGTGTGTTTGCAGAACAGTATAAGCTTGTGTATATGTAAGAATTCACCTTTCTGTGCGCTACTTTAGGGCTACAGAGGTGTTAGAATATGCTGAGGTGCAGACAGTTATAAGCTTATGAGGCATGTGTTTGAGCCAGAGTGTACAAATCAAATCCAGCTGTCATCACCACCTTACCAGGCTTTGATCCATACAGTTTGTTGTTGAGATCCAAAATCTTGGGGGCCAGTGACTTTTTTAAGGGGAGAGAAATTTACAAGACCTCTCCCCTGCCTCATAATACTAACACCAATTTGACAGGTAATCTGGCTGAAAGTTCTGACTTAAAAACAGAGCTGTGCAGCACGAGGCCCGATCCATTTCCACCATGAATGGGGGAACCTAATTGTGGCGCCTGACTGCAAGAAGGTCCTAGGTCCACTGTGTGGAGTTTGCATGTTTACCCCATGCTTGTATGGGTTCTTTTGTTAGTTGCTCTGGCATCCTTCTACAGTATTAGTTGTCAATTATAAATTGTACTTAGGTGTGATTGTGAGCATGAATGGTTGCCTGTCGACCTGTCCAGGGTATACCCTGCCTCTTGCCCTATGCTAGCTGGAATGAATGGTGCCCTAGTGATTGACAGGTGGAAGGAAATCGATGAATGGATGTTGTGCAGACCCACTAGCTGTGGTTCAGGAACTCCCGGGTCATTTTAGAACCAAGTCTGCCTTTACTTATAAAGCTGTATCCCAGAAAGTTTGTTCTTTTCAACTTTACGTTGTGTTTTCAGTGAGAGAAACATTTCGTCAGTCATCCACTTCTACTGTCTCTTCTTCAGTCGCCTTTAGTGACTGAAGAACTCACTTGGATGAAATGAAATGTTTCTCCCACTGAAAACACAGAGCACAAGTGAACAGAATCAACTTTCTGTGATTTCTTTACCTGGACGAGAATCAAGATAAAAAGTTGTATCTTGTTTTTTTTTTCCTTCCTTAAATGAAAAAGTTACTGCCCAAACAGGATGTCTGAAATTCACATTCCTAACTGTAAACAACATGAGTTTCGTAGAAAAAGGCTGTTTTTTTGGAAGGAGTGTCAAGTAATTCGCATACACAGTTTCATAAAGGTGTCTGTGGAGATTACAATTCCTCTTTTAGGTCTTTTATGTGGACACTTTAGGACTTCCCCTCATAAAGTAAAACACTGAAATGGCTTTCTTGGCTGCTGTTTTTGTTTACAGTATGCCTGCTTCTCCAGAATGAGGTCACCAATAAAAGTTTGCTGTTTTTTTAGGAGGGGACTTTCCGGGAAATGGAGAGTGTCAGTTTGTCATGTTGTCACTATCTTGTCTTGAATAAGTTGTTTGCATTTGTAGTCAATTTGTATCTTATTTCTTTATTATAGACTCATTAAGAGCAGGAAATTTTTATTTACATACCGGCTTCATAGTGTTTACACCAGCAAAAAAAATCCCAGGTTTGGTCTCTTTGGGGTTGCTTCAGGAAGGGCATCCGGAATAAAAACTCTGTCAAATCAAACATGTGGTGCGGCCCCCTGTGAATAAGGGAGCAGCTGAAAGTGGGTTTATATATCATATAAAGATTGCGATTTGTGAAAGTAGAAAAAAAATAATAATTCAATATTCACCGTGTTCCTATATACTCTGAAGCTAGATGGAGCATTTATTATTTCTGCCAATGTGAGGTTTATAAAATAATTATAAACAATTATTATTAGGAACTTAAATATAACTGCAGCTTTTTTTAAGAATACAATCATCCATAGCAAACATAGTAATACATGCAAGACTCAAATCCACCTTCCAGGTAGTCCTATTTGTCTAGATGTGCCACAAGGCCAATATTTATATATTATTATATATTTAACATATTGTAGTTTTAAAATCTTTGTTCCTTATAAGATATGAGGCTAAATAAATATTCCACCATGGTACAGTATTACACACTGCAGGTTTCTGCTTATGAATGATGCAGTGAATGACGGTCAGATAGAGTCAAATCCATTTATTTATGTATTTACACAGGAGTGTGGTGTCTCTGCTCTCCGTCAGCCTGGTTTTGCACAGTAAGGCAAAGCCAACAAAACCAGCATGACTGAATGAGTGACTGTGCAATTCAATTCAATTGCACAGTCCCTCTCCCCAGCCACCTCCTTCAAGCTTTCCGGGGAACACCAAGGCGTTTCCATGCCAGCTGAGTGATATAATCTCTCCAGAGTGTCGTGTGTCTGCCCTGGGCCTTCCTCCCAGTGGGACATGCCCGGAACACCTCACCCAGGAGACGCCCAGGAGGCATCCTAGTCAGATGGCCGAACCACCTCAACTGGTTCCCTTCAATGTGGAGGAGTAGTACCTCTACTCTGAGCCCCTTCTGGATGGCTGAACTCTTCACCCTGTCTCTAAGGGAGAGACCAGCCACCCTTTGGAGAAAGCTCATTTCCACTGCTTGTGTCCGTGATCTTGTTGTTTCAGTCACTAACAAAAGATCGCGACCATAGGTGATGGTAGAAAACCAGACTGAACAGTAAATTGAGAGCTTCGCTTTTACGCTCAGCTCTCTCTTCACCGCTCCTACAATAATACTGAGAAAATTTCAACAATCAGACCCCTATGAGCAAGCACTTGGTGACAGTGGGAAGGGAAAAACCATCTGCTCGGACCTCTTTAAGGTGAGGGGTGGGAAGCCTTCTTCATGAGACTTCTGAGATGGCAATACAATGTTGGCTGTCCAAGTTCTTTAACTATGCAAGAGACCAAAAAATAAAAGACCAGAAGGTCAACTTTGAACATGAATGTGGCATTTATGGGTGTGTGAGAAAGTTTTTTCCACTGCTGTCATAAAAATGTAAGGCCCATCATTTGATTTGAAAAACCAAAGTAGTCTATTACAGTTGCATACATCCACACTGTATATAACCACTGTCATACACGGTTATAATGTCCTTCAGTTGCATCATTTACACACATAGACACAGACCCGCTTCCCCTGGAAGATTAGATTATTTTAGCCTATTATGGTCTGTATTCTTAATAACTTGTACTTCCTGTTCCCACGGTTGGAGTCACATTATGACCCATGATCAGTGGCCATGGGGCCCCTTGGTTTCTCCCACAACATTGTCTTTGAGGTTAGACCCACACAAACAAAGCAAGTCAAAATCAACAAATGAATAAAGGCACTTTTTAAAATCAAAACAGCAAAGCAAGCCTCTTATGTTGCATCATATTCATTGAGATGTTTCATTCAAGAATACTGTGACTGTTCAAGTTCCCACCCAACCTTCAAACACAGTTATTTAGACTAGCATGGCTGTAGACTTTTTTATTTTAGGGAAAAAAAGTGTTGTTAACCACAGGGCATAGCAAGTGACAGGAAAGGATTGCAAAGAGCTTGGTGTGGTTTGCAGATGTTATATTTAGATCATCTGATCAGAAACTTTGTTTTGTTGTATTTTTAGTGTTAATAAACCTAAGATCAATTTTCACAACTTCTCATAACTACCAAGCAAATATAGTGTTTAAAAAAGTTATTTAAAGAAACCCTAAAAAAAAAGTGCAACAAGATCTACTCAAAGCAGTCTTTGTATATGAAAGTACTGAAAATGACTCAGTTATGGGAGGGACAGTATTTTTTTTTTTCTGCAAACGTCACCTACATTTTCCTACATGGGCAAACACTCTGTGTTCTTCAATGCCCATGATTTAGACTGACTTATTTTTCCAATAATAAACTATATCAGTGAGGAATGTGGGGTTGTTTCCTCTGGGCCCTCGCTGCTCCACTTAAGAATCTGACGGGTTGAACAGTGGGGGATTATAGGGTGAATCATGAATGGTCCTTTCTTATCCATGTATGTGACTGATCCAGACTTGTGACCCGCACTATTGCATGCCTATAAAAATGGTCATGCTCATCCTTTCTTGTGTGGGCCTTGCAACAGTGACTCTTAAGGCAAATAAGTGTTCACATTAAAAGAAAAGACTTATGGCATGACTTAATGGATGACAGATCTGTTGGTAAAGCCAGACTGAAATATTGCAGAATCCTGTGGATAAATCCTCTGTTCCATTGCCCGTATCAATGAAGATAGTCCAATTAA
>VURO01051086.1:0-36453 GCA_015108175.1 Pelvicachromis taeniatus | reverse complement strand
TTTTTATCTAGTTGAATGCTAAACCGGCTTTGTGGTTTATGACCAAATATTTACACAATAATACAAAAAAAGAATAATCCAATTTCAAAGTGCTTTAATTCCACAGCGATTCACGTGAATGGACACTGGAAAAGTAGAGGACAAAAGAAAAAGAGGGAGGCCAACTGCAGCAGATGAACAGTATCTGGAAAAACTACAGCGAAGACCAGACATGGGACCTGAGAGATGCATCTGGCCCTTCAGCTGATTCATCTACTGTTTGCCAAAACTTCATCAGAAATGGTCTCAGTGGAAGGGTGGATGTCAGGAAGCCATTCTTAAGGAAGACAAACAGGGAGAACAGACTGGGGTATGCTAACATCACATAAGAACCGGACTGAAAATCAGTGGGAACAGGTCTTATGGAGTGATTAATCAATTTTTTTTGTTTTTTCAAATTCATGTCAATATATATGTAGGTGGTCAGTAGAGACTGTCAGCAGTGGGTGTCTGAGTGTCTGCAGCCACCTGCAAAACACAGTGAAGGCTCTGTCATGTACTGGGCCCTGCATTTCAGCAAATGAAGCTGCGATTCTTGATGTGAATGTGAATGCAGAAATATACTGTCAGATTTTGATCCAATATGCAATACCATTTAGAAAATAATGATCCCAAACACGCTGCCAATACAGTACAAGCATATCTGCATAGAGGGGCATTATCAGGCCTGACCAGAGCCCAGAATTTATTGATGAAGTACAGGATCATCTTGATAGGGAAGAGAACAAACAGCAGCCAAAGAAGAGCTTTGAATGTCTTTCACAGAAGCCTGTAGAATTTATCCTGAAGACATTTTAAAGAAATTAGAAGAAAGCCTGTTTTGAAGAATAAATGCAATCATACCAAATATTGCATTATATGCTGTATTTCCATGTATGTTTTCACAGTACATCATTTAAATCTGCCTTGCTTGTATTTTGTGTTTAGTGTTAAAGATCATTTGGCGGCATGCTGGCAAGCTTTATCTACATGAATGGGGAACATTCCTAACAGTTTCCTAGCTGAAGGTCATGTTGTTACGTCATGGTTGGTATGTTTGCATGCTTGTATTTAGTGCCTCACTGAACTTCCACAGTAGTTGTAGATTTGTACTCACGTTAAAGCTACATTTTGCTTTAACCTCCCACATTTAGTGCTTTAGTCCTTCATTTAGTGCTTCACTGCTTCCAGTTCACACACAGCTGCACACACAGAAACATTGCTGATGGGCATCTTGTCTTGCACATGTTGTTGCCTAAATATGTGTTTTCACAGTGTCACTGGTATATCAGATTGTGACGTACACCAGTTGCCCTGAGGGCGGGCAAGATGGTGTGATTGGCAGGGGAAGGCATAGCCTTTTAAATTATAGAGCAGTATTGGACGTCCGTAGGAGATAATGAGTGGATAGCCTGAGTCATGCTCTGTGTCGGGCTCTGCACTTCAATCACCAACCGTATCCACATGTAAGCTACTGTGACCGAAAAAAAATCTGCATTTCATTACATGGCACTTGGTGTAAGAGTGCAGAGTGCGTCATGTGACATGCAACAGCAGAGTCTTGTTGTACTTGGATGGCTTGCCCTTGAGTTCGACCATCTGTGTCCCCGGAGAGGCAACATTTATGGTAGTGCACAGTTTCCCAGTGCAGCCCCTAAGAAAAGACTCATCCAAAGCTTCAACTCACATCTGGATGACCCAGAGGTTAGAGGCTGGGGTTAGAGAGATAGTTGGAGGGGGCTTCATTCCAGTTTTCTCTTGTGCTTGGACTGTCCCTGTTGGTATGCAACTGACCCAACAAAAAAAACCCAAAACAAAAAGTCTCATTATAAACCTGATCATAGTTGGATTTTTAATGAAATTAAGAGATAACTTACATTTTTACGTTTTCAATTGGTCCAGGTTTTCCAAATGAAATATTTAGCTTGTCCTATGATTCTAATTTCACTATAGGTTTAAAAACAAATAATGTCAGTTAGTCTGTCTGATATGAAGGGCAGTCATTGCCAGCTTTGCCCTTCCTTTCTGCAAAGTGCTTCACAGAGAAATTCCTATATTAGGAAATGAATTGCTGGTATTTTGGTCCAAAATAATATTTTTTCTTCCCACTTAATCTCCTTGAAGAGAAAATTGTCAGGTTGATAGCACTTTTAAAGCCGTCTCCATTATTATAAAACATGTTTTAATGCTCAAACATGATTTACCATTTAAATGTATTTTTAAATTCCTGCCCCCAACCAGATTAACTATAAAGATTTCCTGCCTTGTATTTTTTTCATGAGTGCCAATGTTTTTATCTAAGACTACTTGTAGTTACAGAATGACAAATTTGCCGCAGATATAACTGCCAAAACATTAGAGCAATCTCAGCTGGCTCGCAGCCCGAAGTCTTACGAGGCAGCCTGTCTGTTACTAATCAAAGCCAACTCCTCTTGCCCAGCTTGGTGAAAAGAAAAATGAAGAAAATGTCTACTGAAAAGAGAAGCAATATTTCTGAAATAGCGAGTAGCGAGTGTACAGTAGAGGAGGGTGGAGTGTATAGTGTGCTTCGAGAGTTGTGAGACGGGGGATGGGGCTCCTGAGATGTGACTCAAACTCACTGTCAAAACCAGCGGGGAGGGGACCTGATGAGAAAAAAGGATACAACGGAGGAGAGAAGGGAGGGCCGGGGGAAAAGAAAACCCAGCCCCTCTTACACCACCTCGACTCTTGAGCGTTCAGCGTCAGCAAAAACCATAATGTGATCAAGATGGAAGTTGTCCATGGACTTTTCATTGCTTCCCGGCTTTCTGCCTTCCTCTGGGGGCTTCACTGCCTGTCCAACAGTTTTACAGCGGAGATACTGACTCGAGTCTAGAAAATGGCTCGTAGAAGCTTAAAGTAAGGACTTCTTCCTTGGAAAGAGTGAATTTAAATTTCCCAAACGTGGACAGAATTCTTTTGATGGATGAATGAAAAGTCAGCTTGAGAAACATCTCTTGGCAAACTGCACTTCAAGAACTAATTGAGCTGCAATCTTTGGGTTGGATTATATATTCCACTTTTGGATTTCCACAAAAGCTTTCAGATTATGTTGCTAAACAATGTGTCATCACTGGAGTATTTATGAGAAGTAAACATCAGTGTTCCTCCACTGTAGAATGTGGAGTTCGGCTGTCAGCTGTTCGTTGGAGTGCAAGTAAGAAGAGCGACTGCTTCTTGGACCTTTCCCTTACTTTACATATAACCAAACCAGGTACATGTTTGTGCCAAAGGGTGCAAATGGCAGTTAGAGCCATCATCTGTATGTCTTAAAATGACATTTTGGGAAAAGAAACTCCTCAAGCAGGTCTTCTGTTTTTAAAATACTTTCAATGCACTTAAAAAAAAATTTATTCTTTTTCACAGACTACTTAAAATACAAACAGCTATGCCTATATTGTTTTGAATTGTGTTATTTACATAGTACAGAATGGTTTAATTAAAATCTTTTATTTGTCTGTCTTGATACATAACAGATTTATAGAGTAGTGCAAATCTTGCATGAGTCCCTATGTTTCTTCTATCTATACATTGAAATCAACCACAAAATGAAGAAAAAACACAGAGCAGTGTAATGCAGTACATCTTTGTTTGAATTATTTGATAAGACCTGCACTTGGTTCTGTGATAGTGTTGGATTCTGTTTCAGTTTTACTTCAGTTATTTCTTATTTTTGTAGGTGAATGGATGCAGAAAGACTGTTAACCAACACCCAGCACTTTTTCAGACTATTTTTTTTTCACTTTTAAAATTATGCAAATGTGACAAAATGCTTTGTTTACAGTTTCCTGTTTGTGATAACATAAACAATCGGAGGGATGTCTACATTAATCTCGACGATTTAAGCTTTCTCAGTCTTAAAAAAAATTAAACAATTGTTAGAAATCAGAGTAGTTTACTTGTAGTTGCCAAGCTGAAAAATGGAAAAACTCTGCTTCAAAAGAAATCGGTTTCCTGGGTTAATTTAATACACTTTGGTTGTTTATACTTGAAAGTTGAAGCATTATTTGTATGTTCAGCTTCTGCAAAGTGAAAACTTTGCAACACTGGCTATTTCTTATCTCCTTTTCTCCTCTTGTTGCACCAGATTTGGTCCTTCTGTTTAACCTGGCCTCAAAAGCAGCTTTATGGGATAACATTGGCTGCCCATCATGCTGGTAGCCATACGTAAAAGAAGCTGGGAGGAGCATGTGACACACCCATCAGGATTACAGTACAGCTATGATGATCTGGATCTTGTCTGCTGTCATGGGGTTGAAGGCGATGGGCTATGGATAGGTTCTGGGGGTTGGAAACAAGGTAGACGGGCGAGGTGTTCCTCTATGCCAGAGGGATGCCACCAGCTGTCTATAGTTGACCTTGCTCAGACTTGTGAAGGGGGAGCTTCTGTGATGACTGACGATACAGAACCGGATCACTTAAAACTAATAGAAAACAATGGAAAGGATTTGCAGGAGTCAGTGGATCGGTCTTATGAGTTGGTGGGTGCTGGCATACTCCCAAAGACTGACTCTGACTCAGAGGATCTCCAAACCACAAACCCTGGGAACTTTGGAGAGTTTTGTAATTCAAACAGTGGTATGTCTAGTGCAAATATTTCTTGTGCAACTGATAGCAGTGATAAGACTATTGATAATAAAAGTGATTTGGGCACAGAAAGTTGTCAGAATCACTGCATGTGTAATGACAGTGTCTTTAAAAGTGCACATATCTCTCAGCAACAATACGTCTCTATCTCTTCCAACAATGTGCCTCCATTGTCTGAATGTGCTGGTGAGCAACCTGGCAAAGTTCCAAACCATCAGGATACAAAGCAGGGCCATACAGAGGGTTACAGCAGACCTCCTGAAATCACTGGGGCCACAGAAAACTGGTGCTCTGCCGGCGAACAGAAACCTCAACCCGACCTCCCAGATGTTGAGGACAGCAAGACTGTCACCTTTGACCAGCCTGGTATGAGTGTTCTGCAAAGCTCAGCAAATATGGAGGGTGGTGAAGCACTGTCGCTAATCAACAAAACTGTGGAATCATTAGTAGCAGATGGAGAATGTGACAAAGGAATATCTGAGAGCCGGAATGCATGTTCTGCTGACAAGCTAGATGGATTGCATGACCTAGAAACTCTAAATGAAAATACAGGACTGAGCTGTCTCTCAAGAGTCTCTATAGGACAAGAGCGGGACCATGAAGACTGTACTGGACCATTAGATAAGGATCGTGGTTGGGAAATATCCAACCAGACATTGTTGGAGCAGCACGATGTTGAAATGTTAGCGGAGAGCAGGCCCCAGGGAGAGAAAAGTGCACAAGCGGAGAACAGCAAGGAAACAGGACACGTCAGACCTATTGAATCATCTGTTCTTAGTGTCATAAACCAGTACTGCTCTGTAATGGCAGACAGCAACGTGTCATCTAAACAAATGAATTTTGGACATGCAGGAGATGCCATTGGGACCAAAACGACACAGTGCGCAGATAAGGATGTGAAAGGTTCTGTAAGTCAGCCGCTGGGAAATACTGATCAAAGTTTAGTGCCTGTTAGTGAGGATCTCACTATTTCTCATCAGACAGAATATAGTTGTTCAAAACTAGACACTATACCAGAGATCAGCCCCGTGGAGGCAAAAGACAGCTTTCTACTTCATGCTCAAAAGAATAATGATCTTAACAGTACCCCAAATCCAGCTGCTGAGCACTGCTGTTTGGATGATAAACACGGGATTGCTGAACAACACACGCAAAACCTGCCACCATGCTCTACAGAGGTCAACGAGGGACTCCATGGTAACCGAGCCTCAGGTCCTCACTTCAGTGAGTCACCTGCCTCTGAGGTGGCAGATGGTCACAGGGAACATCACCAGCCAGGAGCCACAATGGAGGAGTCAAGGGATGACATGCGTTCAGTTATATACAAAGATGAGACACAAGACGGCCGTTTGGCTTTAGATGGAACATATGAGCATGCAGATCAGAAAGAAGACAACGTGATCAAAGTGCGACTAAGAAAGGTAAGACTAAATGTGATACAGAAGTGGAAGTGATGTACAATTACTAGTTTACTAAATTTATACCAGTTTTGATCAGTTTAGCAATTTCTGTCTTTGTAATTCTGCGACTCGAATGCTTCTAATGAACAGACACTTACTGGGCACACATTATTTTGGTCCCACACTCTGGCAAGTGTCTCGGAAAACACTGACTTCACTCTCACATGCTTAGAGATCTGTGAGGGGGCTGTGTGGAAGGGGGGCTGTGAAATGTTGTACTTTTTCTCAACCGCTCATTGCAAAACAAGGTCCTATAAGGGCATGGAGACCATGAACACAGAGGGGGCTGGAAGCTCAATATAATCTCTAGGGTGAAATGCTTAAACTGTTTTCTCTAGCAAATACTGTATCTTGTGCTGTTTTCACACTGTTAGCAGCATGCTCATGTGGTACAAAAATATACCAAAAACCTTAGAAGCAGTTTGTGGATTTGGGATCGGTGAAGCAAAGCAACGATCAGACAATTTAAACTGTATTCACTGTTAAGTTGCTGTAGTTTCAGTCCTTTTAGAATAACAGTAAGAAGCCCATTAATTTCAATTCAGGGCCCATTAAGGAGGCATGTTGTTTGGACAAGAAACATATTGTGAGAAGTTAAATTCTTGTGTGACATTCAAGATCAAATTGATCACACTGTTGTAAACAGTGAAACATCTTGAGTTTGTTGTATTATAAAAAGTTGTGGAACCCTTCATATTCATATTAATTCAACTATTTTGCATTAATCAGAAGTATAAATATTTAAAGTAATGCCATTTATAATAACACCAATGTAATTGCAAAGAGCCATACAGATATTTTCAGACAGAGACTGACTGATATGGGATTTTTAAGGCTTATACCAGTGTTGGTGATTTAATTATCTGATTTGTCAGTTGATATTTATCCTTTCTTTGAGAGATACAAAACATAAATAGTTTTCCCTAATATGACAGTTTTGCTGTCGCATGTTGTGGATTATGCATTCACTCTTGATTCTGCTCTAATCCACTGGTTGCTGTGTTAGTGATGTTCCAAACACATGTTGCCAACAGTCAAGTTAACAGTGATGGGCTAACTTTAAAACATTAAAACCCATAACATGGTTGAAGAGTATTTCTCTTTACTTTTTACATGTATCACCTGTTATAAATGTTGAAACTGATGTTTCAGGGAACATCAGCTGTTATTGGCATAGCTGCTATATGGTCTGGGCTCTATTTTTTAATATACTATATTATCAGGAATTATAATTTCTCATATGATGACATAAGTTATGTCATTACAACTCATTCATTATTTGTTTAAACTAAAGGCATCCATGTACTGCCATGACCCTAAAAATATACCACATCTCCTTCCTAATAGTAGAATAAAATGCAGACATACAATAAAAAAAAAATTGTCTAGAATAGAAACCCTAAAATCAGCTGGTGCTGAGTGGTTTATGTGTTATTTATTGACACTCTGGTTATAGCTGTGTTCCTGAAAAGCCTATGGGTTGTGTAATCCTAAAGATTATCATAGTATTATTTCCACATAAATTTTCTAGAAACTTAGGAGCCACTTTTAGCCATGACTAATGTTGAAGTCAATCCACCAACTGCCAAAAACAATAGGTCATACTCCAACAGAGAGACATGGAAAACCAGTGCCACATTTTCCCCTGGCTCTAATTTCAAACTTAGGATGACTTTAAATACCTCCCCAAAAAAGCAGGATTTTGGAACTTGAAAAGAGGAGTTAAGCCAGTGGAAGAAGCCAAGACAATTCATCTACCATATGGTAATGGCTTGCCTCATCTTTGACAGCAATGTGCTTTGTGTGTTCAGTTTAGCGCAGGAAATGTGCCGTATAGAAGACCATGCTGATAAAATATCAATTAAAAATATGCCCTTGAATCCCACAGGAGATGAAAAATGGGAGAAGACTCTTTTCGATATCACGAAGAGAATTACTGAGCTTTAGCAGATAATGATAGAAGCAGCTTGGAATGATCTCTGACAAGATATCGTACTGACTAATGATTGCATCCCCCAGTAGACCAAGTTTTTCTTACAGATTCAGCTTGTAAAATGAACCCATCTGGTTTGCATAACGGCTTAAGATTAAGCTGATATTGGGCTTTGTTACTGTGTTTATTTGTTTTAGCAACAAGGCCTTATCCTGACCCCAAGGCCAAACTGGCTCAACAGTCAGCAGACGACTTGGCAGCATCACCCTTGGTGCTCTCTCTTTTCCTTTTTGGCCTCTCTGTCTGTATTAATTAAGAGAGTCTGCTCAATGCAGAGGTCTGAGAAATGAGATGCAGACTGGCTGTAAGACAGGCAGCTGGGGGGGGGGGTCTTGAAAAAAGAGCAAGTTAAGGGGAAGGAGGGATCTAAGAGTTCAAACAGTGTGGGAAACATCTCCCATCTCAAAAAACAGGAAGTTTAGTGGAATGTGACAGAAACCTCAAAAATGGGAAAGACAGAAAAGAAACCTTCTGAGAACACCCAAACCACCAGAATGCCCCTAAAAACTTTGCCTCCGAGGCAGCTGAAGTTTACTCTTGCACTTGTTTTTCACTCTGCTGTTTTGTGGTTGTTTTTGCCATCCCGAGCCAGATGCTTTTGTTCATTCAGCGAGGTCTCGTAAAGATGTCATTGTTTTACCACGGTACAATGTTTCATTGTGATACTTTGCCAAGAAGATGGGACCGTAGCGATGCGCGCTGCGCTCTGCCACGAGCTAGAAATGCCAGTGAATGCATCAGTGTGAGGCGCATTTCCCCAACACACATGGCATGTCTATTTGCGCTCTCAGCAATCCCGATAGGATCTGACTTTGACAGCCTAATTGGGCACTAACTGGAAAATAAATGTAGCAGCAGTCATAAGACATTATTAGGGTTTGGAGCTGGAAGCCACGCGCAGGGATGAGGCTACCTTTAGTTTGTTGACTCTATTAGCACATTTAATCATGATTAAGCCATGCTGGTCATTTCAGCAGACACATTTATGATCTGTAAAAAGTGCATAACCTAAAGATTCCTCTTCAAGGTATCGCATGTAGAGACAAACCAGGCATGAAAACCAGCCTCACATCTACTTGTTTTTGTAGCTTTACATAAGCATACAGTCACAGTGGCTATGTGTGCCATGAGCTCACCCTCATTAAGAGTTTAACAGCATCTGTTAGCGGGGATTGTAACAAGGTTTGTTTGCGGGTAATGGGCCAGCCATGAAATTTCCTCGGGTTCTTCTCAAGGGTGAAGCTCAGACAGGGAGCCACACCCGGTGCCAAGATAAGACAGGCAGAGGGAAATGAAAACATACTGCTTTAAGCAGCGAAGAAAAGGATATTGCACGTTTTACTCCTGCTCAAATTACATGAAAACAACATAGGGCTTAAGGTTTGCAGAGGACAGAGTGGTAGGTGGAGTGTGATGCAATGCTCAATTGTAACGTGTCACTCAGCTTGTCTTACACGAGTCAAACCACCTGAGGTCAGTATGAGACTTGTTATCACAGCCCTAAGATGGATAAATTAGCACAGAAGATTAAAGGGCAAATAAGTGGAGTGTTAAAGTAATGACAGAGACGAAACAAAAGAGACAGCCATTAAATGGCCAAAATGTGTAAATCAGAGCTATTTTAATCGCCTGAAGTGGAAGGTTGCTGGGAAAGACACAGAAGAACAAAGAACTCTCAACGAGAAGTAGAGATGTTACAGTTAGATGTATTTTGCACTTGAAATCATGTGTAAAAGTTATAAGCCTTTTAAAACAAAGACACTGACACTGTGAATAGTTCTGATCTTACAGTAGACTATTGCCTTTTGGCTTTTTCCAGTCACATTTCTAATCACATTTCACATATAATATTTCATATTTCTGTTCTCTTCTTCATCATCTGGTCACTGATAACAGATGACACTAGAGAAAAAAGTTTCCTTAGAGAAGTGTAACATATTGATTTTAGCACATTTAATGCTGCATATAATGCTGGTCTTAATAGTTTTGTGAGCCTCTTTTGCAGTGACTGTTTTTTCTCCATTGATCTATCTCAGCGCGGGCATGCTCGCTTGGACTCGATGGTGCTGCTGCTGATGAAGCTGGACCAGCTAGATCAGGAAATTGAGAATGCCCTCAGTGCTACTTCCTCCATGGACAGCACAGCCACCTTCCATCGACGGCATCACCCGGTACCTGCACAACTGCGTTATCCAGCTGGATGTCACTGTAGTTTTTTCTATATTTGAAACGGTGCAGCAGTTTGGCATTCTCAGTGAGCTATATTCTTTGTTTTTCACTTGTGCAGGAGTTTGATTTAGGATCTTCTTCAGCAACGTTACAACCACCCACACATCCACATGCTGTTGTTGTTGCTGCTGCTGCTGCTTTGTCTTCAGGATCTGCACAAGCCCTTGGAGCAAAGCCTAAGAGTGGGGTAAGTCAGCACCCAAATGTATATAGAAATCAAAGCAAGGTTCCAGATTGCAACTGACTGATTACATTTTCTGACAAAATGTCACAGACATGACTAAAAAATATGGGCAGCTAAAATATGAAAATATTTTTGAAAATCACTGGAAAGCCAGACGAAAGAATAGAAAAAACAGCAAGAAATAAACTGACATTAACATTTAAACTTAAAAATCAGTTTTGAAAGATCAACTAAATGTTAATGAAATATAAAGAATACTCTGCATATAAAAATGTACATTTCTAGCATAAAATATTTTCTTTCTTTTACAGTATGCCAAAAAAGCGCCTTGAGGCGACTGTTGTTGTGATTTGGCGCTACAGTATATAAATAAAATGGAATTGAATTGAAAAAATAACTGTAACAGGAAATAGTCTTCACTTTTAGCTTAACCGTTCCACCAACTCACTTTACAATGTGAGTCACCTGTTCACATGCCAGTTGCAATGACTCTGCCACACAAGGCGCCCGCCTGATCTCGATCAACTTACAGTCTGAGGATACTAGGGCATACTGAAGAGCCAGGGGTTGGAGAACCAACCATACAATAAGACAATAACCTGCTTGTGCCTCTATAGCCACAACAGCCCCAGTAGTGCCAAAGCCACACTACAAATCATGCACTACTCTTAACTTCTGAAACATTGGTTAAACTGGGGCCACTGATGCCAGATTTTAGTCTTGAGGCCTATTTCGCAAGACATGATCTGACATTGGTGTTTAATTGTAAAATGTCAAGGACACAAATATGCCTACCGAATGACTAAAGTGGTATAGTGGTTAAGTTACTCAGTGATGCTAGAACAGATGAGACAGCTGCTAAGAATCATAATCCCAGGCATGTAATACAAGACATAAAGACATAATGCAGCTAACATACTCTGCAGTTGTGAAAAAGAAACTCAAGCTGATTTAACATTATGCTTACACTAGAATCTCCCACATTATTAATGTTTGAAGGGAGCTTTTTTTTTGCTGGCATGGTGGAGAAACACCCATTGCAAGTATTTGGCGAAGAGGAAGGGTCTTGGGTTCTTTTTTTGCTTGTGGGCGAAGACTCTTTTTCTCTTCCATTGAGATGAATGATGAGAAAGTGGACCGAAGACAGGAAGGCTAGGAAAGAGAGGAGGGGATGACACATGGCATATTTGAACCTGGACCTCTGGAATAGCCTTACAGCATATTGGTCACCTGCTTCATCTGGTGAACACCCATGAAGGCTCTAGGGATAGCAAGAAAAAGTAAAGGTTACCAAAGTGAATGCACTTACTATCTTTCAAATCAAGTGGCTGGAGGTTCTTTGAGAATCACTGACTTGGACACTCAGTTAGGCTCCCAGTTCACACATAGAGCAACTGTACAACTTCTTCCTCTGACTCTATACATGCCATTTAATATCTATAGGCCATCCAACAAAACCTTACGAAATTAGTCTGAGTAAGAAATGCACAGAAACTAGACCTGTGTCACAATCTGCCTCCATTCAGTGGCCCACTTCTATCATACATTCAAAAAATAAATTCAATATTTTTTGATGAACAGCAACAAAAAAAGAGTTTTCCTTATTCTGGGGCTTTCACTGGTTTTCCTTCACTTGTTTCTACATTCTGCCACCAGAATGATGTAACTATGACCTCCCCTCCAAATTGGTCCATAATCTTACTGAGTAAACAGATTTAGGTCCCCACAACACTAGTAGTATGTGGACCACACAGACACACAAACTCAATCTTCCAATTGTAGGAATGTCCCTCAGCTCTTAGGGCTTAGCAAAGCAGACGTTAAAACTCTATAATTAGCTGGTTCCAAAGATCTAGCTCCCTTCACCCCATCAAAAGGGTCAGAAGGAGGGTCTGAGAGGTGAAAAGCCAGGGCAAGAGGGAGCGGTGGGGGACACGCTTCGAGTGAGACGTGTGTCTAAAACCCTTGCGTGCTCACTTAATGATTTTGTCAACCTTGCTAAGCCATTGCCTACATTCAAGCAAGCCTTTCTATGTCAAAACTGGTTAAAAGGACAGACACAACTCTGCAACCTTTCAGAAGTGTCTGAGTTACTTTGAAAAAAAAAGTAATTTCATAATTTATTTGTTGCAATGCCACAGTTAACATTGTTGTATGCTGTTTATCTTCTCTGCCGCCAAAAACCGTAAGAACAGTTCTTGGTTCATTTAAAGGGTACAGATCAACATCCTCAATGACATGTGATTTATTATGTCTGTAGCCAGCAATTTCCACGACCTCCATTCCTACAGTAACCCAAGGTAACGCACTAGGCTTGGGTAAACACAGCTTTCACTGTGCCTGATAGAAGGCCTTTTACAGTGGTGGCCCCATGGAGTGATTGATTGAGGCCAAAGAGATGAAGACTTGGTGAAGGGGATCTCAGTAGTTCGTAGTTGCAGGGGTCCTTTCAGACATAAAATGTTGTGACACCCACTTAATCTTTTTACCTACACAATACAAATCCACTGGCCTTTTCTAAAAAGAAACAGGAAAGGCAATCTGGCAACCCACTGGCTATTTCCAGTGGGTTTAGCCTCTGGAGAGGAATGGGGTTCTGATATAGCCAGCAGATATCTGGGCCAAGAATGTTTCATTATTTTTATTTATTTTAAATGCTTGAGTTAAGTTTAGATTCATTTTTTTAACATTGACAGATGGTTGGTATTTGTCAGGTCCGTAGACATGATCAAAGATGAACAAAGCTTCTGGGTGGAAAAGGGACGCCAATGAAGAAGGGTTAAACCTGCATTCTATCTCATGGCCGCCAGATGGTGATGGCTGTGGCTGCAAAAAGACTTCTAGTATTATAGAAATGTATAGATAAATGGATTTCTGATTTGACTTTCCTGTTGAGTCACAGTAAATAAAAAATTAAACCTGTTTTGTAAATCTTGGTTTGAAATGAAGGATTATCAGTGCTTACTCTTTAACTAACAACTTTGGCTAACGACTTGTGATTGATAAGTCATTAGAGCCAAGCCAAAGAGTTTTCACAATGAGACCCGTCACTCATCATCACAACTGTTTTCTTGCAACCACGATGGTGGCAGTTGTTCAAAACAGGGCTTCACAAACCAACGAGTGACATAATGGTATACACCCATCTTTTGAATTGGATGGATAATTTTAATTGTTATATAAGCTTTAGTTACATATAATAACTTTGGTTAACTGGTAGTTTTGAGATTGCACTTTAGCAGATGTTACTTTTCCACTCTTAACCAGGACATGCAACCAGCGTCTGCTCTAAAGTAAATTCAGACTGCAAAACAACCTTCTAGTCATTTACCTGTAGACATGAACGCACACGCAACTCTAAATAGAGATTACAGGAAAGGTAGTACGAGGCAACTGTCTAAGCTTTATTTTTCTTTTGTGTGGGTGTAATCTCAGGTTATAATAGGAAATAACTTAATCCTAATTCCTAGTATTAACTTTTACTCTGTACTAATGACAGCTTTTATAGGTTGTACATGTGTTGACTGAATTGCCAGAAGTGCTTATAGTACAACAAATGCATCATCACAAAAGGCATCTAAATCATAATCAGGTTTAATTACCACCCATCTGACACACAGTTGTCAAAAGTTAAGCATTATAATAGAATAATAGGCTTTATTGAAAAGCCTCTGAATTATATGAAATTAGGTGACACCTGTACTTTAGTTGCCCCATACACACTAAATTGACATATCCAAACAATCAGGTCATACCCATGAAACAAACCTTGTATTGTCTCACTACTAAAATGTTGAACCAACCAAATCCCAGAGAGGCTGTTATTAAAAGGAAAAGAAACCCTATTAGGAAATTTCTCGCCCTCCTCTGCATCACTTTTTCACCAACATTTGTAAATGTTGCTGTGAACATCTCTTGACATCACTCGAGAAGGTATTCGCACGTTTACATAGGACAGAGCAAACAACATATCTCTTTAGCAAACCAGGGGTGAGTGCGGCCCGTCTGAAGGTAAAATGCTACCATACACACTTCTGTAATTTACGATAGAGAGGAACCAAGCCGAAGCAATTAGAGCACAATCTGGACCGTCTGAAAAAATAAAATATGGGCGTAGTCGATTTGAAATAACTGTTTAACTGCGGTTCTAATTCTCTCTGAATTCTCTATGATTCCCACATGTACATCAAAGCGTCGAGAAAGCTGTGGTGAAAAAGAGTGACACTCTCATCGCTGACATGCATGCGTTTCTGTGTGTGTGTGTGTGTGTTTGCGGAGGATGTGCTAAAAGTAAAGTGTTTATCATTTTTGCATTAACATTCCTTCCATTTCTTCAGCTGGATTATGCAAGATGTGTCTGGTGTTTGTGCTGACACTATCCCCATGACACTCCTAAAACACAGTGCAACACTCGGGTGTAAACACAGCGCATATACTGAAGCGCTGTCTCATGCCGTGCCGACCTTTATGTAACCACGCTAAAGGTGATATGTGGTGGTATCTGTTTGTGATGAGTGGACATTCACTTGGCATGCACAGTATCATTCCCTCACTGCTGCAGATAAGGTATTGGGTTCGTGTGAATGCATTCTTGGCCAGTGCAAACTTAGCCAGTGGGTATTGTTAGCCTCCAGCAGGTGGCTGTTATTCTTACATAGAATGTGAGCCGAACATCTAGCGGATGTTGTGCCGCAGCAGGTGTTTGTTCTTATGGTGGAACTTCTATTCTTACTCTGAGTGTTTTTGTTGGCAGGTTTATGTTACTTGCTTAGTGTGGCAGGTGTCTTGAACTGTTGGTTAGCTTGCATTATTGTG
Organism: Pelvicachromis taeniatus; assembly: GCA_015108175.1. NCBI lineage: Eukaryota > Metazoa > Chordata > Actinopteri > Cichliformes > Cichlidae > Pelvicachromis > Pelvicachromis taeniatus. Next base: position 21,146 of record VURO01051086.1, on the reverse strand, counting down.
TTACAGCAGGTGGGTTTTATTTGGTTTATAGACTTGTGTGTACACAGATTTGGATGTATATTGTATTCACGGCTGAAAAAAATGATTATTTTTGGTTTTTGGTTTGATGATTATGCACTGATTGCATTTCGAGTTAGTCGTTTCATCAACTATTGTCTAAAAGTCACAAGAGCATCTTTACATATCTTGTTTATTTATTTATTTATTTATTTTTTACTTTTTTTTGTATTCAGTTTACATTATAAAGGACCAGAACATTAAAACGTATAAAATTATTCATGCTTGACCATCTTAAACCAGTAAACTGGTGTAATAATTTTAAACTAATATAAGCCTAGTAAAAAAATTAGTATTCATTTGTCAAAAATTTGAGCAGATAAGCACTCTGTAGTGACATTACTTCGCCATCCGCAGTGCAACTGGTATTTGTTATGTGACTCTATTTTTAGGGCTCTGCCGCTGCAGAGGATGTGCCAAGTCAGAGAGGCGGGCGGAGCCTGCTGACCCTTATCCACCTTCCTTTAAATGTTATAGTCGGAAACAACATATCAGTCACCTTGGGCACCGACAATTCCCATGAGCAAGGCATGTAACACAGTAGCTGCTGAACAAATCGCATAACTGCCCGGTATATTTAGCACAGGGGTGTTTCACATGTTATGCACACGATGACAGGGAAGGCGCTGGCGTGCACCACCTTTCATCCTCTCATCCGTCTTCAGTGAACATTCCATAGAGCGGCGACCTTTGACTTTATGTTTGGATCTGTATTCTGTCTCCATAGCAATGGTATTCAATCTTACCTCTGGTTTCACTGCCAGTGAATTTAGAACGTAAAAGTTTCCATATCTGGGTCTATGGGATTGTTTTGGTTTTTTTGGTTTTATTCTGAGAAGGATGATTGATTGAGAGATATTTCTATTTCAGAATGACGGAAAGACTCTACTCCCTGTCAGTAGGTTATGTATGAACATGGCTCTTTATCTGTCTGGTGGACAATAGAAGTGCTGTGGTTTGCGTGCTAAGGTCACTGGCAGATCTCTGCTCTGTCCTTCCTCCATGTTCCGGTTTGGCAGCCTCGCAGTCCCCAAACATCCTACATCTAGACCACACCCTCTCCGTGTCCCAGGCAGATAAAAGTCTGAGTATTTTGCTACTTTCACTGCTTTTTATTTATCTTTACATTTAGTCCCACTCTCTCCCACTCCTGTCTGTGGTCAATAGTCGACACAATGCACAACAGGCGTAATTATGTTTGCCTACATTCCACCCACGTATTGGCTTAAAGGCTGTAGTAGGCCATAATGAGTCAGGGAGCTATGAAACCAGCCACCATTCAGTCTGTCAAGGGCTGCCAGCAGTGACTCTGGTCATGGCCATGCTAGCAGCTTTGTGTAGTGTCATTGTCCCCAAGGTCACTTCTCTGCTGAGCACAGCTGTAACAAGGAGACAAACACGGACCTGCTGTGGTTTCCAAAAAGAGGGTAAGAAAAAAGAGAAGGCTTATGTTTGGAACAGGATGTGGAAAATGAATTTCTCCTCATGCCCCATAAGGAAATTCCTGTTGAATCAAAGCTATAGGCAGTGGAGAAAGTACTCCAAGAGAATTGATTCACAGTGCCCAATAAATGTATTAGACTACCTATCATAAAAACAAGAAAACAACTGTGAAAAACATATTTTAAATGAATAAAAATATATAGTTATTTAGCATTTATCAATCTGAACTCACTGTTTACATCCAAATTTGAGCCAGCACCTTGGACTCAGTGAGAAATGAATCATTCATAACATTCAACCATAAAATCTCTATTTTTAAGTATGTAACTGTAATTTGGCATCGTAATCAAAATATATTAACTATGCTTAACTATTTTTCTCTGCTCTTTTGTAAAACAGGGGGCAGCACAGTAGCACGGTGATTAGCGGTGTTGCCTCACAGCAAGAAGGTCCTGAGTTTGACCACAAACTGGCAGGGGCCTTTCAGTGAGGAGTTTGCATGTTCTCCCCGTGTTTGCGTGGGTTCTCTCTGGGTAAACACTCCGCCTTCCTCCCACAGTCCAAAGATACGCCGTTAAGGAGATTAGGTTAATTGGTCATTCTAAGTTCTCCATATGTGTGAATGTGAGTGCGAGTGGTTGTCTGTCTCTACGTGTTAGCCCTGCAAGAGACTGGCGACCTGTCCAGGGTAGACCCTGCCTCTTGCCCTATGGTAGCTGAGATAGGCTCCAGCCTCCCCATGACCCTGACAAGGAGAAGTGGAAGAAAATGGATGATGGATTTTTCATTCATTCAACAGGAATAATGATATTTTAGCATTAAAAATATCATTTTGAATAAAGACTTTATGCAAACTAAAGGATTGACCTTTACAGAAACACAAGTGTGTTCTGTCTAATGTTCACCATCCATCAGAAAGCAACTTGGGGTTAGGATTTCACCCAAGGATATTTAGCATGCAGACTGGAGTAGCCAGGCATCAAACCACCAACCTTCCAATTAGTAGATGACTTGCTCTACCTCCTGAGCTACAGCCACTCTGTAATGTCCATCATTAATATCATCACAAGTTAAACTCTAAAAAAAAGCACAGCACATGGTGTACTTTAGACTTATTGGCGTTGTCCACATGCATGAGCCTGACTCAGTGCTCATGCTGAACATTTTGTCAATGTTTATTTGATGTGCTTAACTCTTTAACAGAAGGAGGGCTGTGTTTCAGCAGTTTTATGAATGTCAAATATCCCATGATTCTTAGTGTTTACACCCTCAGCTCAACAGCAACTCTCTGTTTTTATGACAGCATGCCGTGGCACGGCGCCCAAATCACACCGGCCCAATCATCAATGCGATTTACTGCCTCCATATGGATGTTGGTGGGGTTTTTTTTCTTACTTAAATGAATCATACTTTTTCATCCAACATTTTAAAAAAATCGCTTCACTGTTGATAACGTGGCATGCACTGAGTCAGTGAATTGAAGCGTGGATCGATTACATAGAAGAGACTGCAGAATGTGTAGCAAATACTTGCAAGATGACGGTACTTGTTGACACTAAATCATGAGGATGACTGTAAAATGCAGGCATCTGGAAACACCCCTACAGATACACAGATAATGAAGTGCAGTAAATCACAGAACAAATAAAGAGCGTCTCAGGAACACAGACGCACACATGAACCCACTGTAAATCCAGGTGCAATTTAAGATACACTCATTGGGGCGTGCGGTTTGAGGTTTTAATTGGGACGTTTAAGTTGAGCGTGTGTTTGCATTTTTTTGTTTCCATCTGTGTTTGCCTTGAAGTTAGATTACCTCAATCAAGAGACACTTGAGCGTCTTGCTCAATTCTTTAACTTTCCTTAATGTCTTAAGGAAGCAGCCCACTGTTGTTTTGTGTTTACAGCTAGATGTGTTTGTGGCATTTGAATTTGTACAGGTGAGGAGTTTACGGTTAGGCCATGCAGGATAAGAGACTCGACTGATCTGCTTTGACTAGATGCAGTGCCCTGAAAAGTGAATGGTTAAGACTCTGCAAACCTAAAGTAGACGTTACAAAATCGTGACCCCCGCGAGTGAGTAACTGTTTCTGCCACAGCACAGGGCCACCATAGTCTTGTGAAGAGGACATTCTAATCCCCCTTGTTAACCTACTCTCGGCTTTCTCATGAAAAATGTCAGCACCTAATCCTGCGGGCAGCATTGTTGTTGCAGTTGGGATCTTAGCTTATCCCGATTAACTCTGGTCCATAACCCACAAATGTGACCTGGTGAGCAGAAGCAGGTGACATATTTAGTGCCTTAATGAGCATAGTGAAACTGGAGAGATGTAAAACTAAAATTATAAAACTACTTTGTGTGGATTAATCAGTGGTTTCCGAAATTTTTATCCTACTTTTTTCATATAGCCCCTTGTGGAGTTACTTTAGAGTACAATCCAAAAAGCAATAACTAGGCTTACAGAGTGATTAATTAGTTTTACATATGATTGTGCGTATGCCTCGATCTGGCGCCAACCATTCTGTTTCGAAAGAACCAAAAAAGGAGGGAAAAGAGCTGCATCAGTATATGCTCTGCATGTTCAAGCATATGCCTAAGGTGTGGTTATTTGTTCTACTTGTTAAAACATATACATTAGACTGCCTGCTTTTGTAGCACGTAATCTGTTTCTTTTTGTTTAAACTAAAAATTTTAAAAGCATATTTCTCACCTTGCACATTTTCAGCTCTGATTCTTTTTGACACCTGCTTGCTCTGGTTCTGCATCTCTCATTAGACTTGGTCATACAACAAGTATGCAGAGGACGATTGTCCTGTAAGATGCATAAAGTGGTTTCCTTTATGCTTTGCTCATATGAGGTAAAGCAATGGCATTATTCAAAGAGAGAAACATAAAATCCCAAGCCAAGATCTTTTGGTCAGAACCACTTAAAATCATTCATAACTGTCTTTAGGAAGAAGTGGGCTGTATGCAGTCTTCTTTTTTCTTAATATTTCCAAACAGAGTGACAAGATGAGCCCACCTGTATAAAGTGATTTTAAATGTGGAGTTTGAAAATGATGATTACATTTATCTTTTGGGGAAAAAAAAATGTCCCAGTCAGACAAGTGAAGAGTTATTGTCTTGTCTGGTGGTGGATTCCAAGGGCCACTGAACAGTTCACAGTTTATGCTCCACCACTAAATCCTTCCACAACAGCGCCTGAAACCAGAAGTCCATTGCTTTGGCTTACGTGTGTAAACAGAGTCAGATGTATGGGGGTGTCTGCGTTTGTGCACATCTCACCCTCTCTTACTCGCTTTCAGTGGACATCAGCACGTAGAGAACATAACTCATGACTCAAGGTTGGGCGATGGAAAAAGGTCTCAGCTGGCAGTCTGGTGCATGTGTGCGAATGTGAGCAAGTGCACGGGTTGGATGGTGAAATCATTAACCTCGTCACACAGCTAAAGACTGAAAATGCACCCATTTGTGCTAAAGGTTTTACTTGAGCCTTCTAGTGCGTTAAAAGATCGCGATATACGTCGCAGAGACATTTTCAAACATCATATTGTTTTGCGAGGAGTTGCTTTCTTTTCAAATAACTGTTAAATCCAACATCTGGACCTACTATACCTTTTCTGCAGGAAATGTTCCAATGGATCATTAAACCAAGTCATCGCATCACTTCCTGTTGACACATTCTAAGTGTGACATATGGAGACTATTAAAATGAGGGAAGGGGATGCTGGGGAGAAAGGAGAAAATGTGAGGGGTGGATAACTGTGTGTGTGTGTGTGTGTGTGTGTGTGGGGGGGGGGGGGGGGGGGGTGGGGGGGGGGGGGGGGGGGGGGTGGAAAGGAGAAGGTTAAATGAAATTGTTTCCCACGTTTCCCTGCACACATGGACTCTTGGGTTCTGAATAAATTCCTTTGTAAATGCAGGGCAGAGAGAGCACATGAATGCCAGTCAAAATACAGAAGTGAGTTCCAGATAACATCTCCAGTGTTCTAGGAAAGCATGCACAGTCAGATGTATTTCTCTTCCCTCTGTCAGACACACACCTTAAGCATCTAGTGCTGGAGACACAAGCTTACCTGGCCATAAGCCATCTGCACCAATTTAGCCATTGGCGTTAAGTGGCTGAGAAAAAGGTTTGGGTTTGCCTGAGCCCCCTAATCCTTGGCCAGCACAAAACCATGGGTGGTCACACACACACACACACAAACACACACACACTCATACACAAACTGCAGCTGCAGTGCTGGAGGGGGGTGGGGATGAGAGGTTGGCGGTGGGGTTGGAACAGGCCTGGTGGACTGCTTGGGTTTGTTGTGCAAGAGGCACATGCCAGTGGCTTGCTTAACAACTCTGACTACCTCACTCACACAGAAAGGCATGCCACACACAATGAGGGGCCATTACTGAGAGACAAAATAATATTTGTTACTAGGACTGGGTATTGAAAGTCCTTACTTGTTTGTCTATAAACTGTCATGTTTCCATAGTACAAGATAAATGAACCTTTCAGTTACTGAAACCAGGCTTTGAACATCTCTTCAGCAGGCAGCAGACCATCTGTGAGGAAGCACAGGTCACGCTTCAAAGTCTCTTTAAAGATAGCATTCCTTTTTCTCAAGTGGTCAGTCTGTTACACAAGTAACACATTATTTGACTCATCTGGCCATTTTTTTCCCCCTTGGAAACAGGTTGACAGGTTAGTAGCCGATAATGATTAACACACCTATTACTGGTTGTTTGTTCGTATGTCCTCTTGAAAAAATGGTGCATCTACTGCACCACCAATTGGCATCTTACGTTTCATACCTCTTCCCATTCACTTGTCTAGTTGTAGATTTTCTCTCATTGGCTGTTGTGGATGTCCCAGTCTAATTGCAATTGTTACCATCACAATTCTAACTCTTAAATATCAGACAAGTTATATATTATTGAGAAAGCTCCAATGTGTCTGCAAACATTCCAGGAGGGTTAAGAGTAGTTTTGTAATCCCCTCTCATTACCAGAAAATCTGGGCAAGTACGGACCAACGTCCCAAGCCAGATGAATGTCAGACGCAGGGCTGATGTCACAATACCAGAAATTTAATAGTTGGTAACAGTACCAAACCCATGTACTTAAACGTAAACTCATGTATTAAAAAGTAATTTTTTATCACTGACATTGTGGTGGCAGACCATTTATTTAACATTATAGGTTTGTAGTTAACACATTCACGTAACATTTGAAGGTTCCCTGTTTCGAGTGCATGAGAAGATGCAAATCCCTGAGAGGGTCACCTCGGGAATGGCGTCTGGTGTTAAAAATCTGCCAAATCAAACCTGAGAGATTAATCCGCTGTAGTGACCCCTGGTGAATAAGACCTCCCATATTTCCATTATACAAGGATGGTCCGGCAGAGGTAACGTGCTCCCTATCCGCTCGAGCTTACAAAGCTCTGTTGTGAGATGGAGACAGTGTACAGAGTGAGTGCTACAGTGGGCTTGGGCTTTATTCCCACACTGGGGAAATTCACTTCTAACATTACAAAGAACTGAGGTGAAAACAAGTGTTAAAAGCAATGAAAAGTGTCCACTGCATCCACTGTTTCTGCTCTCATGTTCTATTTGTTTGATCTTTGAAGTTTTTTCCTCAGTTCTCCTGTTTCCAGTGAACTCTACTGTTGCTTCCATCTCTATACCGGCCTACTTATCAACCAGAGCATTCACCACACGTATATTTTCTCCATCATAAACCCAAAGGAACATTTGTAGGCTTATCCGGGCTTATGTTAAATAGACTGCCTATAGTACAACAGGAACAAGTTCTGTTGTGTTTTTTCATCATGTTTTCAGAACTTTGGTATCAAAGGGTGTCACAAGTATCTGTTCTGGGGACATATAGTACAAATAGTTGTGATAAATATTTTAAAAATATATACCTGATTTCTGCTTGACAGGAACACTTAACAAACCGTCACACATTACAATAACTGAACAGCTTTGAAGTAAACTAGTAATATTAAGTGTCAAAGTTCTCCATAGTATTTCAATCAAAATATCCAAAATGTTTAGCAAATGCAAATATATACATAAATGCAAAAAGAGTTTTGTACCTGGATTTTTGAAATGTAGTGATTTGTTGGAAAAAACAAACAAACAAACCAAGACAAAAAAAATTTTACCAAACTGCTGCTTAGAGTAATGACCCTAATCAACAGCCCTACAGTGTGTAATCATGCAGGCACGCATGCTTGCAGGCCACTACATACTCATGTGAGGCAGACACATACCATACCCCCTGTGCCCCAACACAAACCACTTCCAGTAAATTAGTGGCAGTAAATGAGGCAGCTGATGCCTGTGTGCTGTGCAGCCTGCAGCTCCCCAGTGGACACTTGACACGGCCTGGGCGACCCCACACTGGGACAACCTGCACTGTGGCATGCTGAGTGGGGGAGAACAGAAAAGCATTAAGAAAAAATTTGAGTGTGGTGCAGTGAAATCACTGGTACTTGCGCGTATTCGTTAACATTCTTGTTCTCATAAATATATGAGCATATATCTATAGGTATTTATTATCTGTAATTGCTATCATCAAGTAAAATGCAACAGTACGTGAAGGGTGAGGTTTACACTGTGTGTAAGTGATCTCATGGGTCACTGAAAGGAACCTGTGGTGTCGTGTTTACACAATAAGATGGGTGCACTAGTGAACTGAAATGTCAAGAAGCCACGCAGACCTCCCATATTTCCCTTATACAAGGCTAGTCCTTCAGACTTGTAGATGAAAAAACAAAACATTAGCATTCAGATTTTGTTTTAAAAAAAGCTTTTTGCTATAATATAAATGAATTATTGTACATGTCCAAAATCTGAATTCATGCAGTGCTGTTTAAATATAAAACACTGTGTGAGGATGTATTTTAGCATTTTGGTAAAATTTCAAATACAATAACATATTGTGGAGAAACAAGAATAATAAATACTCTGTTTCTAACCTATACCCAGCCGATGAAAAGGCAAAAATGGAGCAGGTGGCTTGTGTTATCTTAGCTGAGTCTCATACCATTCATAATGTTTTGCTGTAACAAAACATTGTGCTGAAAAAGCTGAGCTAATATTACCCGAGTGCAACAGCTGAAACAGCACCGAGTATAAATGTATGTGTGATTTCGTCTCACTGCTGATGTTCTGTTTGTGCTGGATAATTTAGTGACAGGAGCCTTCAGCTTCTCCTTGGTGTCTGTTTTAGGCCATTAATTAGCAATAAATTGTGAAGCTCTTTGTCCACAGATGGAACTTCACCTACGTTACGTCTGAAAATAACCGACAGATGATTTACTGCTGTTTTAGCGAACATATTATATGTTACACATGTGCAGACATAAACACGTACACATGCATGCTCATAACCAATCATAAACACATGCATTGCCAGATAAAAATCTAGTTACAATTTTGTGTGGATTTTAGTTTAAACTATGTGTGAGCAGATAATTCACCCACTGGGTTCTAAAAACTGGATTTGGGACGAAGATAATTCATTTATTCTGCGTGAATCAACAAACACGTTAGCAAAAATAAACCTGTGTATAAGAGCAGCCATTGTGTTCATACTCACCAGACCATGTCATACCTGTGGTTTTTTAGTCATAAAATATAGGGGCTCCCTCTGAGATTGGAGAAGCAAAACGCCAGTAGCCATATTTTTTGCTTTGTAACGATTAGTCATGTTTGTGTCTTGAATGTGACCGTACTGCAGCCTGATGCTAATGAAATTAAAAGTGAATAATAATCAAAGTAATGCTCTATTTATGGCAAAACATATGCATGTGCTCATACTATAAAAGAAACATTTACAAGACCAGGATTTTGCATTAATCAGATTTGTAAAGTTTAGTGTCAACGTCAAATTTCAGGAAACAGTGAAAATTGTTTGGTTACCAGCATAACGCCGGTTCTCTGTAAACTTATTGCGGTATCTCGCTATACAGTGTCAAGTGTTTTTAAGTGCAAAAAAGAATCATTGCACTGTATTTGTTGTGATGCCTGAATAGCTCTACCTTGCTAGGAAATAAAACAACTGACTTTGCTACTAAAACATGCTAAATTCAGGAGTGAAGTCACTCACAGCTCTGAAACCCGATCTCTGAGGTAAATGAAATGCAGCATTAGGCCAGAATGTTTTTTTTTGTTTTTTTTTTGGTGTGTGTCCCATTTGGATCTTTACCTGTCAGAATTATTGTCTGAAGGTCAGGAAAGATGCCCAACGGATTTTATTCTATCAAAAGGACCATCGCGGTTTTGCCTTAGTGATCCATTTGATTGACCTTTGTTATTATTTATTTATTTAATTTTCATTTGTTACAGACATGACATGATTGGGGGACAGGAAAAGGAGAGAGAGAAAGAAGGGGAGTGAGGGGGAGAAAAAACAGAGGGGAAGAGGGACAGCAAGAGAAAAAAAAAAAAATACATCCAGGCCAGAATGTTTGAGATGAAGTATGTTTGCGAGGGAACGTTTCCCAACCATGATACAGAAACGATAAAAGACAAGTTACAAGTTGGTCTTTTAGCCAAACTCTAAATATCTTCTTTCTTGAGTGGAAGTTTCTCCTTAATAAGGAAATAGTCACTTTTCAAAGGAGGATCTTTGTTTTTTTGAGTCCGTTATTGCACATTACCAAAGGACTCTTTGTGCCAATCTCTGATGCCAGTATCACTGAGTAAGGACTCTCGGAAGAACAGAGCGTGATCGTTCTTCAGCCAAAGTGGGTGTGTGGGCAATTGCCTCAACTGTTAACACAAAATATATGTTATTTCCAGCCAGCTGTCCTGTGTTATCTGTGCCACAATGTGGGTTTAGGCAATAGCAGGATGGGTCTTTCACTCCAAACTTACTGCATAAGGATGCTTATAAAGCACCCCTTGGCATCACATTCAAATGCACTGGGAAAGTGTTATTTTTCAACAGGCTTTTCCTAAACCTGTCCAAGTAGAGTTTGGTGTCTAAACCTAAACTAAAAAGCAAGTGAAACTGAAGTTAATCAGTGAGTGAAAATTAAGAGAAACAAAGCTCTCAGACAGGACACAACCTTTGGTCTCTTGGTTGACAAACATTTTCTAACTTCTGCTGTTTTTTTTAATCACCTGAAGGTGAAACAAGGATGATTTATTTCTTTTGCTTGCACTCAATGTGATTAATTTTAATTTTGGTGCCATTTGAGGCATTATCGCCCTAAAAGAAGAATGGAATGAAAGAGGTCGACGTTGTAACAGCATCATTACAGATCATTAAAGCAGTTTAGTTATTTCTGAGGGGAAAAATAAACATGAAGTTGCAAACTCTTTCTAATAGAAATATCATATCTCATATAATATCACCGTGTTTAGACTTTATGAACATAGAATTCTTTTCTGGGCAGTGTGAGAGCATTGTAACAATGGTCCTGCTTACTGTGTCTGATCTCTTCCAGGGGAGTTTGGATTAAACAGGTCAGGGTGTGGAGATCAGCAAAAGACCCTGAGGTCAAAAGTCAGCACCAAGAAAGACCTCTACATTCCAGCTGACTGCTCCATTCTGCGCACATGCAGACACATACGCACTTTACCACTGAAACGACACACAGGCTGTTCTATTTTTACCCAAAAAGGTTGTTGATGCACCATTATTTCCTAAAACCTGCAACAAATCCAAAAAAGGCAATATTAAGCAACTGGAAAAATAAGAATCTACTACAGCTACAAAATGTGTTGTGATTTTATCAGTAATGTCTCTCCAGACTACCTACGTGAGAGCTGAATCAACATTAACTCATAGGAAAGAGTGCTGTGTGAACACTTTTAATGATGTGTTGTGTTTTCCGAATTCTTTGGTGGGTTTGTTATCTACTGTGACCATTTATTAAAATGTTTACACATCATAAAACTATGCATATTGGGTTTTGGCAACCGCATTCCTGCTATCTTTGAGCCTATATATCATGAAACAAAGTGGTGCAATTATACGCTCCATTTAGGCAAGATTCTTAGAAGAATATATGGTGAATATTGAAGATCAGCACTTATTTTTATGTAATGACTGGCATGCTTTTCCCTTTAGCCAGATGACTGACACGAACAAGCAGTTGCAAATGCATACAATTTGCTGAGCTCGTGTTAAAACGCTGGTTTATAAAGCTTGAGATGCTCCTCAAATAAGAGGGATAACATGTTAAGGAATGAAATAAGTAGCTGCTGAAACACTGGAATAACACAGGATGAATGTTTATTTTAATTGCACTCACGTAGTTCGAGGTATATTTAGGAATGCTTACAAGTGCTAAGAAAAATCAAGCAAGTTTCCTGTACAAGTGTGAATCACTCCGTGGCATCAAGTATCATGAAAATGCATCATAACAAAGCTATCACGACTATAATCTTTTTTTCTCCTCTTTTTCCCAGAGCACCCCCGTTGTTCCTGAGAAAGAAAAAGCTGGTAAGTGCTTGCTGTTTTTTCATTGTCATTTGTGCCTGACTAGATGAATATCTTATTATAATATATGTATATATATTTTTACCTTCTTAGTTTTTTGGTCACGTAGAAGTTGTGAAAATTGTCTTCAGTTCGTCTGGTGCGCGCCTAAAGTGATTTATGTGAGGAGATCCTTGACAATTTGCGATGGATGTCCTGTGTTCACAACATGAAAAAATTGCAAAGTACTGAGAGAGAAGGTGGAGTGTTTGACTGCACAAGGACAGACTGTGGAGCTATGAGGCTCTGGATGTGAGTGTAGATAAGGTCCTAGACTCATCTACAAAACCATCAAGCCTGTCGCCTTTCCGAGATAAGAGCCAGACTGGATGTCGAGTCTGTGCCCAAAACTTTGAACCTTTCCCTCGTTTGCCTTTTGCCCTCAATTTCCTGACTGTGTATAAAAAATAAAAATGGAAAGAAAAAGCAAATATTGAAAAGCAAATAATGATCTTATATCTAATACAGACAGCTGCACATAAGTTTCTCTTAGCAACACTTAGCTAATATTTTTACAATACAAATAATCAATTCTAAATTAATGAATCTGATGAAAAGACTTCCTTCTATTGACATGCTATATCATTACTTTGCAATTCTTGAATTGGGCGACTTTATTATGAATCGATCTAAAGAACAAACTCACACTGTAGGTAATTCTCCCTCCACTCTCTGTCAGCAATCTGCTGATAGTCCACAGAGTGGGTTATTGGGGAACTATGGATGTACAGACCCACTTGCAGACAGGCGGCAGGGGAGCAGTGTTCATTAACCCCCCCCCCCCCTGTCGTCAGTCTGCTGGTAAACAATACCAGCAGACTGACGACTGCTGTATGAGAGGTGTCTCCTACGTCGAGACACCTCTCATATAGCCCCTCTCATATAGCCCCTCGCTGTCTCAAAGCGTGATGAGAGTCCTCACTAAGTCTTACTCTGTCGCTCCCTCTCTCTCTCTAATTAATGCCACTATTGAATGGAAAATGTGCAAAACTTGTCCCTGTGTGTGTGTGTGTTGTACCTATATGAGTGCTACCTGCATTCTAAGTTAAAGCTTGCAAAAAAAGCACTTTGCCAGATTCAAGGGGGTCAAAGTCTGTTGGTCATTTTTCTTCATTTAAATCATCGTGACTCCCTGTAAGCAAGTTATGTAACCTCCGTCTTTGCGTCTGTGTGATAGGCCCAGGACTCTAGATGGAGGGGGAGGATGGGGTTGCGATGGGAGTTTTGGGGGGAGCACAAAGCCCAGTGTTCATTGTGACACTTCAAAGCCCTCTCTGTATCGCCGGCATTTAAGGCCTCTTGGAATGACACATTTCTGACAGTGTTACATCACACGCCATGCCCTAAAGGCTCCTGCTGCACTGCTATGAAAGACAGCCCATTCATGGTTAATTTTACTATGTGTGCAGCAACAGACGCGCACTAGTGATCAACAAGACGTTTCCACAGTCCATGCTCCCTAATGGCATGGTTGATGACCTGCCTGTGGCACTGGTCGTACCTTAGCCAGTGTTATGGCTTGGCTGCGCACAAAGACCATGTGTCTGTTGCTCTGCAGAGTTACAGCTCCCATCCTGCTGGTTACTGCCTGATTTTACAGGGCCTGCAAAGCGCCAGTTAACTGTAATGGCAAGAAAAGACACAAGACATATTGCATACCATTTGAAGATAAGGACAGTCATGATGAGGTGAGATGTGTTGTGCCACTGAAACTAAGAATACACTCGGCTTTATTCATTTATTCATTCATAACCACAAATGTATTATCGCTATAACAAAGGAAGTCATTATTGTCAAAGAAAAAAAAGCCTCTGATCTGTCTCTTTTTCTTGGATAAAAAATAGGAAGCTGACAGTCTTGCCTTGTGGGAGTAAAAACACAACAAAGAAAAGAGCGAAAATAGCCTATATTGGAGAATTTGATATTTTTATATTTTTAATAGTCTCTACTGCTATTAAATAGAGTTGTTTTGAGAATTAACATTGGCATTTGCAGAAATGTTCTTTCCTGATTTCTTTCTGCTATAGGCCTGAACACTAGAAGCACTCCTTTATGTATGTTGCTCTTTATTTGAGCATGTTAAGGTAGCACATATTTGGTATGGCTGGGTGAGGTTTAACAACTAGGGTTAGCCATTGTGAAGATTGTGAAGCTTTCTTACAATACTATTGCATCATCTGGGCGAAACCTTTATTGCCAATTTATGACTTAGAAATGTCATTGACATCGCCCTCCATATCATAATTATAACCCAACACTGGAATCTGAAGGCAGAAAACCATGAGTGTTTCTCATAGCACTTGGTTAATAAATCCATATCCAGTACAGTAATAATAATCATCTTATTGATAATGAATCTTTTTTTTTTACTAATCTCATAAAATCTTTGATTGTGTATGTTTGATAATTTGCAAGCTAAAGACAAAATAGCTAAAAGCTAGCTAAATGATGATGTCTTAATTTTTCAAGACAGAGAAGACACAGAGTGTAGCAGATAGAGCACAAAGTGACCAAAAAAGAAGCCAAATGTTAGCATTTGTATTGTTTGTGATTCAAACAGCAACTTCTGTTATTTGAGCCAGTAACAGTGGGCTTGCCAAAACGAGATGATATTGTGCTCTCTACAAAATGAAATGAATCCAGGTTCTTTGCTGAATGGGATCCAGATCCACAATGGAACTTGATATCCAAACTAAGTTCAGTAATAAAAGACACTGTTGAGGGTAATAATACGCAAGCGTAAACTGAATGTTCACTGATGTGAAAACTTGCAATGTTGTAAACATGTCAGAAATCCAATTTGCAGATTACTGGTAACAAAGTCAGTCTGTCTTCTGTTTTTTTTTTTTTCTTGGCTGTTGTTGAGTTTAGAGGCACCATGATCTGCCTTACTGATCTAAATATAAACCATTGCAAATATACAACACAATGATGGGCATCCAACCAACAGCAGGGTCAAATACTGACTTTTTACCTGGACCTGCAATGTCTTGGCTAGCAGTTGGAGATAGGAAGAATAAGGAAACTGTAGGGTTAGGTATCCTCAGTGGGATTCTTCATGCTGTGACTGTGAATAACTTGCCTCATCATTTCTGGGGTTTTTTGTTTCCCTATTAGTCACCATTCTTTCCAGTTACAGTGATGTTACTGGTATCTACGGCTGATGGTAAGATAACTGTTTTATTAAAAGTGACCTGAAAGTTAAACTCAGTCTGGAACCCAGAATGAATCATTAGACAATTTCACACCATGAAAACTCCCTTTTGAAGGCACATCTGTCTGGTCAAGATATCAGTGTGCGGTTAAAGTCAATAGTTTCTGATCTGTAATGTCAGTATGATTCATGTGAAGATTTAAATCTGAAAGAAGCAGCTATAAAAGATTTTTTAACTATATCTAATATTTCTGTACAAGAAACATAAATGTTCTCGTTTGGAGTTTGGCTGTTTCTACTGGCTTCTGGTCTTTAGGATGGCCTAAGCTACTTACCTGCTCGTTTTATATTCAGTGGACAGCTTTTAATTCAGTTCAGTTCGGTCCGGTTCAATTCAGTTTGATTTATGTAGCACCAAATCACAACAGCAGTTGCCTCAAAGCGGTCTACTATATTATAAGGAATAGACATAAGCAAAAAGCACCACAACAATCAGATAACCCCTGTGAACAAGCACTTGGTGACAGTGGGTAAGAAAAACTAAATTTTAAGAGGAATATACCTTGAGCAGCACAAGGTTCAATAAATAGACAGAAGGCTTATTGTGTAAAAGAGCCAGAACTGATCCACATATCCAATAATACAAAAAAATAAAAGCATGTTAAGTATATTTTTCTCCTTTTTTGACCTTTTCCTTTAGTAAGAATTCTTTGAAATATGGTGTATCTGCGATGAATCTGTGCCAGACTTAGTCATCTGTGTAAACAAGTAAATCAGTCCTCTGAACACAGATGGTGTCTTAAGAATCCAGTTTTTTTCTGCAGATCTTGTGACTGATCATTTTGGCTCCAACAGACCACGTTTCCACACAGTGTCCTACTTGACTCAGAGAACATCACAGTTAGCACAGAGTTGAACAACTTGCTTTTCTCATTTGCGACTTTTGCCTCTTTCCTGCAGCTGCATGCCCTCTTAACGACAGCTCTGTCATCTGAGAAAGCGCTTTGACAGATGTAAACGAGCTCTTCGTATTTGGATTTGTCAATAGCAGCTCATGACTGATGTTTGTTTTCTGTTGCTTGTTCCTCTTCTTTAATTGAGTCTGCCTTATCTTACTTTTTGCCCTCCCCACTTCATACCAAGTACAGGAGTCAATGTGGTTGTGCAAGGTCACATTCCTGGCCTCCCCAGTTTGTCCCTGATGGCCTAAACTCCCCCCAAACAGCTCCTCCTCTCCCCTCCCATTTGACACCCTCTCCTTTGCTTCCTGTGTGGAGACTGGTAGTGTAACATACTGCTGCTGAGTTGGTTTATACTTCAAACTTTTAAGTCTGAGGTGGAAAGATTTACAAATCCCAACTGTTCCCATGAATGTACATAATCCAATTTCCTCATGCTTCATGTAAAATGATATATTGGATAGTTAGGAATTTTAAAAAGGTTTGAAAGCATTTCATGATTCACTCTGGTGTTCTGCTACTTCAGATTTCCGGTTGAATCATATTGTGTTACAGTAAGTATTCCTCTTGTGAATTTTGAGAGCTTTTTCTTTGGGCATCCATCTCCTTAGCTGTACTGTGAACAGGAAACCACAGCATGAAGGGGAATTTACAACAGGAACTCAGCCTCCTGAAACACCCGGACTTACAACAACAAAAGTCTCCCCTGTTCTATAGAAATAAGCCAGGAAGAGGTTAAAGAGACCTTGCGTCATGAGTCTTAGTTTAGCTGTTCAACAGCTATTGATTCAATAACTGCAGTACATGCAACTTATGTACTGTTTGTAGAAGAAGAAGACTATCATGGAAGCTGCCGAGTAAATGTTCTGCATGGATGGTGAGAAATTTATATTTGTCACAGATTTTTTGTTTTGGTTTTTTGGTAATGGGTTTAGGCTTGATCCCAGTCGGAGACACAAATCCCTTTGGGGTTGCATCAGGAAAAAAACATCATCAAAATTAAACATTTGGTGCTACCTGCTGTGGTGACGTATAATTTGTTTCAAATAATGACCATATTGTTAAGGGTGTATGTATAATTATTACCTAAATATCCTAAATTTATGTAAATTTGACAAAAAAAAAAGACATTTGGAATCCCTGCTATGCTTAACCAATGGAATGGCTTGTCTGTCTCTTGGTCAGGAAAACAAAAAGTAAGTTTCAGACACTGAATGTGAGAGTATTTTGTGCAAAGGCTTTCATCACATAAAACAGATATTGTTTGGTTTTTGCTTCAAATAAGAAAGACAGATACGTTGGGAGGTAACTAAGTAATCAGTTGATGCCATTCTGGATATGTCACTCCCTACTCTCTTTATTATCATTTTCAAAGAGGTGTATATCCTCTTAAATATATTCTTTATCTTAAATAATCCTGGAGGAATTTCATCCGTAGCCACTGGCTTGTAAATCTCCCCGGTGATGATGGTGTAGCATGCCAATGCTGTCCCGAGGCTAATGAATCAGTCCTGGCTCAGCAGGCTCTGTCACTCCCTGGCTGGTTTATTCCCCTTGTTTGGTTGTCAGGGAGAGAGACTGAGGTTCGCTCAGATTCTCAGTCAGTTGGTGGGATTTTTTGCCTTTAGATATCTTAAGACGTCATGTTTTACGTTATGCTGGAAACTTCATTTTTATGCCTTGAATTAACTGGCAGCTAGCATGTAAGGGATTATATACTTCTGCATCTACATCGTAACTTACGCCATAACTGGAACCCCATTTTAACCCTACGCAGCAAAGTTCTACGTAACCTGACGAGCACCACAATGACTAGAATGGCGTGGAGGTTGGCAATGTGGGGATAAAAGGAGTTTCCGATTACTACACAAGTTAGGACGTAGATTTATTATAGAAGTCTAAGTCAACCTTAAGAAATCAAGTGAGTGGTCACATCAAAGGAACTTTCACACAGTTACAATCACACTGTGGCACGCACACACATAGCACATCTTTGGCTTTTCTGTAATGGGCGCATTGTTTTTCATAGACGTTTTGATGGAAGACCCTGGCATACTGTTCCTATACACTGTTTGAAGTCCTCCCAAAGCACAACACCCCTGTCTCCATATCTGGGTCAGTATGTTGGCAGGTAACCCTCTCCGACTGTATTCTGTGGATTCTGTTCTTCGTACACACTCCTGGCAGGCTGTACACTAGTTTGACAGAGGAGGCATTTGGCAGTGCTTTCCTTCCTGAGGTGTGAGACTTGCATTGTTTTCTGCTTCAGGATATTTACCCTCATATCCAGGTTACAGTCTGTGTATTGCCCCCTATCACAGGTATACTGGAGACAGAGGGAAAGTACACCGATATGTTGTGATACACATACTGACCCAGATGGTTTGTGTTTGTGTCCTGATGTACGAACACAAGCGCACTCGCCTGAAAACAACAACTCATGTCATGTGAGTCAAACTTGTGTGTGAGGGAGGAACGGAAACTCTGATACTTCTATAGTTTCTTTTTCTTTATCACACCCTAATACTCTTTTATTAGGTTGTCCATGAGGTCAGTCCACAGTTGTGAGAGATGGAAACTAAAAGGTTGTGAAAAGGTTAAGATGCGACAATCCAACGTTATCAGTCTCAGCAAACCCTGGGAGACCATAAAGTCAATTGGCCATGATGAGCACAATGCTATCTTGAGACTGCAATTAGCCAAAGCTGGGTACATTACCTTCACTTGTTGGAGTGATCAGCATGACTGGCTGATCTTTCTCAAGTGTGAGCTTAGTGTGACATGTAATAAAAGGCAGTTTAGCAGAACACAAATACTCTCACACACATGCACAATGAGGAACTATACCAACATACGTTTTTAACTTCGGTAAATTGTGAGAAATTAACTTTTTTTCTGGGTGGGTGATTATTTTGGGGGGCAGAAGAGAAAACTGAATACAAATTAAATTATCATCACCTTTCTGGTCAAACAAGCATTGTTCGTCTTGTCTTTCCATTGTCTAAAATATGTTGTGTTTTAGCTGCTAAATTCTCCACAGCAATCACAAGCTTGTTGCTTGCCTTTGTACTGAAATAATGTCCTGTTGTAGCTGGAAATCACAGTTATCTCACTTAACACTGACTTATGAGTCATTGAAGCTCAGCTTTGGCTGAGGTGTGACACATGATACAAGAACTGGACTGAAAATAATAAGTGGCAACAGGTTTTATGTGGTGATAAATCCAAATTTTTGAAACAAATCTTTATCACAACAACAAATGAGGTCAGGAGAGCGGTACAACAGTGAGCCTCTACAGCCATCTGTAAAACATGGCAAAGCCTCTGTCGTGGTTTGGGGCTGCATTTTAGCCAGTGTTATTGAAGGTCTTGTTAAAATTGATAGGATTATGAACACAGAAAACCACATTCAGATTTTGATCTGTAATGCAGTACCATCTGGAAAGCATCTATTAGCAGCAACTTGATTTTTCAGCATGAGAATGATCTCAGAAAGAAAGAAGGAAATCTGTAGAACTGTTCCTGAAGATTACTCAAAGAAATTACAAGAAAGATTGTTTTAAGAATAAAGGTGGTCATAACAAATGCTGCAAGTATTCCCCAGTTTCTAGCAAGCATGTTAGTCTGTCACACAGACTAACATATATGATAGATGCATAGGGGGTAATTTGGGATTTAGTATTTTGCCCAAGGGCAAATGGAGGGTAGAGGAGACAGGTATCAAACCCCTAACCTTCTAATTAGTGAATGACCCTCCACCTCTTGAACCACAGTCCTCAGTTTAAGGGAGCAATTCATGAATTTACTTTTTCACATAGACGTAACAATCTGAGCCTTTTTATTTCTTCTGAGGGTAAAAGGGTACTAAGCATTAACATTAAATATTCAGCTCTCATACAAGTTTGTGTTTTCTTTGTCTTTAACAGTATTTTATTAAATTTGCATTCATTTGATTAAAAGGCACATTCCTATTTAGATTTGATCTTTTAAAGGCTTGTGATGTGACACCAAATCAACGCCGAAAAAGAAAGAGCACAACAAATCAGTTTAAAGTTTGCAAAATGTTACTACAGCTTCTTTTTTAAATTCATCCAATGCTTAGGCTTCCTCACTGATCTCAGAGAGTTGTACTTGCTAAATAGAAGCTAAATCAGCATTATCCGATCAACACTGCAGCGGTACAAGTAGTAACGGATTGCATTGTGCTGTTTTCGGCCATTTCAGAAGCTTAAGTTTGGTTATGTAACAATTAGCGGCGCATGTGTGTTTCTCAATAACTAATAGAATTTACTTGAGCTTGTGTTTATGGACGTGCGTGTTTGTATGTGTGCACTGTATGTTCTCTTCTAACCATAATATATTTACAGTAAATCATGCTATGGGTCAGACCGTTTAACACAGGATTGGCTTAGGAAAGTGATTATGGACTGTTGGGAATGACAGAGGTTTTTGTGGTCGAAGCAAGTTAAACTCACTTTTTTTGCACTCTTTTATTGCCTCTTACATTTTGCACTCTCTGAGAGGCTCTCTATGTTATCCTACGCCCCTTCGTTGTCGTCACTTTGATTTTGTATTATTTCTTTAAGATGAGGGCAGGTGGAACTTCAGAACAAGCATGCTAGCTTGGAAATTGATTATATAACTGGCATTGATGCTCCTTGTGTCTAGACAGGGTAGGGCAGGTATAAATAGACTGGATGTGAAGGAAGGGGAAACAGATAAGAGGCAAAAAAAAGAGAGAGACACAGGATAACATGCAAGTTGTGACTGTAACCCATTCAGATATTCACAGAGCGGGATGAAGTTTATGTCAGAAAGCACTTACTCACCTTAACACACTGCACTACACACACACACACACGCACGCACGCACACACACGCACGCACGCACACACACACACACACACACACACACACACACACACACACACACACACACACAAGCTCTGGCAGAATAGAATATGAGAGCATTGCAGCACGGGCTGGATGTGTCCCAGCAGTTACCGCACTGATGCCTGCTGCAGCAGACGGGAGTGTGCAG
>VURO01051085.1:31448-43959 GCA_015108175.1 Pelvicachromis taeniatus | reverse complement strand
TTGTTAAGATATTTTATCCCTGGGTTCATTTTATCAGTATGTGATAGGCCAAATAGAATATGTTGAAACTTCAGTTTACATGTGGGATCAATTTTGGAGTTGATAAGATTATTTACATCAATCCAAAATACGTGTGTATACGTATAGTCCCAAAATAGATGACATATCGTTTCCTCTGCATTGTTACAAAAGGTACAACAAGTGTCAATATTTTTCTTAAATCTAACCAGATGTCTTTACTAGATAACATCTATGGATCAGCTTAAGAGTAATTTCTCTTACCTTATTGGTAACAATAAATTTTCTTGATAGAATCAAAGTGTTATTCCAGCCTGTATCATTGTAGATATTGTTCCAATAAAATACGGCTGCAGGTTTGGAAAGCGCTGCATCCTTCGGAGGCTGCATTTGTAGACCGGTTACGTCACAGGTCGGGTGTATCCTTCATTCCCAGATTTTATAGCGCGGCCCAGCCAATTCCAGTTTCCAACAATGGCGGCAGCTACTTCGTTTTAAAATTACTCTTATTACTGTTTCTGGGTCACAAAATAAACTTTTAACATATTTTCAGGGGAGAATGTAGCTGTGTAAACTTCAAATATCTGCGCGGGTTATCAAGACATCAGATATTTGCAAACGTGCCCCGAACGTTTTCGGAGGCGTCTGTTACCCACCAGCTCGATCGCTGATGACACCTTGTCGTCAAGGTCCACTAGAACCGGCGAAAATAGCGCACTCCCCGTACATCGATTTCAAACCCCCCGCAGTCCGCGATCGAGCTGATGGGTAACCAACATCAACAAAAACGTTCGGGGCACGTTTGCAAATATATGATGTCCTGATAAATCGGTTTGTTTTTATTCAACTGAATAAACAGAAGTGTGAAATGGTAGCGAATTTACTCCAGTGTCTTGTTATATTTTAGATAGCAAGGAGCAGACGGCTGAGTTTATTCAACTCCACCGAGACAGCTGGTGATGCATATCTGAAGGCTAGACTGTCTCATTTAACAAGCCTCGCACTTCCGGCCTTCAAAGGACCCAGTCCACATAGACCGCAATAGTTTTGCGGGATCTCGCAAAAGTTCATCTTAATTTTTTTTTCTCCCATGTCCCTTGCGGGGCTCCGTATTTAGAGAACAAACTGCGAAAACGATCTCTTTTGGATGGCTGCACTTCATCAACACGCAGTGCAGATTCATTCAGTGTTGAACATGTGAACAGTGCATGATCAAGGCGGAGACAATGTGACGTTAAGTGCAGGGTGGCCAATGGCAGCGTGTGCTTCCAGCCTATGGTCGTACAGTACATACTATGAGCTCTGCCTCCTTCTTCCTCTTGGTGCAGCGATGAAAGGAGATGAGACCACGGATGTGCTATAAAACCGTTTGTTAGACGTGAGACATTTTTTACCGCCAGCAGGAAGCCTGGTGAACCCGCACCTCACCGCTGTTTTCGTCGAAGATAGATAATATCTGCGTCAGAGGGGCTGAAGGAGAGAGAGGGGGGGTTTGTCGGCCCGCTGCAGTCTGAATCACCGGAGACTCGCCCCACCGCTGGTTAGTCGTCGACGTCGTTTGTCTGTGGACTTGCGCATCCTCTCAGAGGCAGAGAGCACCGGGAAGGGACGGGAGAAAGAGCCCGTGTTTGACTACCCTGCGCTGCTTGGCAGGGTATGCTAAAGAATGAGCCAAAGGGACACACTGGTTCATTTGTTCGCTGGAGGGTAAGCCACACCATCAGTTTTCTCTATACATTTGACTAAATTTGAAATATATACTTTGAAAAGTCCCTCGCCGTCTGCTTTATCTAGCTAACTGGACATTTATTTATTTATTTATTTATTTATTTATTTTAAGGCAGCGCGTGCGTGCCCTTCCATCTATGTCAGTTGTGCGCACGCGACTGTCAAAAACGTTTCTAGTTGAACTTCCGGTTGACCTTTAAAATATGATCAGTGTTGCTGAAAGCATTCATGTGAATGTGCCAGAGAGTGAGTTAGAGCTCGTTAATTTCTTACAGCACAGAACAGCTTGCCTCTTATTTAATCGTCCTTTAAATGCCGGCTGTTTTTGCACAAGTGAGCGCCTTTATTTTGATGATTAGTGGAATTCATTTCCGGGCTCGCTGTCGCTTTCTCTGAATGACTTGACAAAATGCCTCTGCAACAACACCAGTGACGCTTATTTTTCTGCTACTGTTTTGTAATGTAAGTAGTAATTGCATCATGCTCACTTATGTGAAGCCAATAAATTAATTTCTTTATTGAATTCCCATTTAAATGAATATTTACATTACATCCAATGCATACTGAGAATTTTAGGGCTGTTCTGGTAAAAAAAAACAACAACACAAAAACCCCAAAGAAACAGAAAAACAATTTTTTTTTGTCGGGCTCAGTTAAACCATTAGATTACAGTCTTGCAGATATCCATCTAATTAAAAAAAATACTTTATAAATAAATTAAAAAAGCACTTGACGTTTGTGTTGTGTAACTGCTGGCCTCTGGAGGGAAGTTCGCTTTAATGAGAAACTTACTGGTGAAATTCAGTTTCTCTGCTGCTTTTCATTATGCTTCGTAAAAGCAGCAGAGCATTTTAATTTTGTACTTCAAAGCTTAAAGTTCAAGCTCACAGTGTAGTAAAGCAATGCTTCTGATTCACAGTTCTGTAAAGAGGTCTAACTAACCCAATTCATCAAGGAAAATGAGAGCACAAGTATGGCATTTAAGTGGGTTGGCCCAGTAAAGATAAAAAAAACAACAACTATTCTTTAGCTTTAGTTTACTTGTTAATGATTAATTAATTTTTTAAATCTTCCCATTTAGTCTGTGACCTTCAGAATGGGTTATCCCACCACGCCACGGCACTTCTTCTTTATATTTCTCGTTATTGCTTTTATATCTGAGAACTACCCAAGAGACTTTAAATCAGCTTTACCCAAAAACATGAGCTGGAGGCCTCAGCCAATGCTGCCTTCCACAGCCTCGCATTAGAGAGGCACACATGCAACAGCCAGTGTTGCCGAGAAAGTAGGGCAAGGGTCACCGCTGCCTCTGAGCGTGAATGTGGGTCGGTCTTTTGAAAGGTAAATATAGCTGGTGCTGCTCAAAAGAGACAGCAGCGAGAGGAATTCACTGCCAGGAATTCACTGCCAGGATGTCAACATATACTACCGTACTGCCATGACTTCTGTAACCTTTAACCGAGTTGTATAACTTGCAACTACGATCACCAGGAAGCGCTTCAGCTGTGTGGTAGCTTTGTCTACATGTGGAAAGCACTGAGCCTTTGTTGAATGCAGAAGGAATCAACAGAAGTGACACAATAGCTTATGAATTATAAAATAATACACAAATTTATATCACATGAGAGTTTTCATGGTTTAGAACAAATGTGATCTAGTTATATTTACACATCTTGATGTGTTATGATATAAAGTTGATATACGTTGATGTATTTGTGACCAACTTGGTTTTTGTTTATCAAGTGAGCTAACCAATGGTCTAATTTGATGACTTCTTATTCTTGCCCTCTCAGGTTGCAAAACTCGGCAAATGAGCTTAATTTTGTTTTCATATGTCAGTATCTTGCATATCACAAAACCAGGTCATGGTGTGTGTATGTGCCCATGCTTATAGATAATTTGGGAACAACCGATTGTGTTTCTGATGATTAGTGTGTCATGAGCTCAGCTCATGTCAGTACAACTTGATTTTTTGCTGTTTTTGTTCTTTGGCATTTTTGGTGTCACAGCAAACTTTTTTTCCTGGTCTTGCTTTCTGTTCTATTTTATCACTGTTTTTTCTCAACACTTTGCTGCTATTTTTCTAGATGCGGTGGTACAGTGGGCGCCATTTTAACTTGTCCTCTGGAAGTGGTGAAGACCAGGCTGCAGTCCTCTTCCATTACACTCTACGTCTCTGAGGTTCAGCTCAGCACAGTCAACGGAGCCAGTGTTGCCCGTGTTTCTCCGCCGGGGCCTCTGCACTGCCTCAAGTAAGAAGAAAGATTAGATGTGCCTAATTAGTGCCGCTATCCACTGAAATGAACATTTTCAACAATTATGATGTGGGTTCAGTGATGTCTTTTCTTGGTTTGATTAGTACTTTGTCAATTAACTGGCTGCTTACATTTAAAAGGTCTGTGTGTGCATCTCATCTTATTGTAACTTTAATGGGTTATTTTCTTGTAATAAATGACACCTTAGTGAAACGTTGCATCACCGCAATAACAAACAAACAAAACTGTGAAACGGCTCAGAAACACCGATAACAGATTTATCTTGTTGCACACTTCCTTTAATATGTGCACTGTGAGTTGCAAAGTGATGTCAAGTTGCTCCAGATTGAAAATATTTTCTTCAGGAATGCTTGAGCTTCCCTATAAACTTGTCTCAAATAAACTTTCCCTGAGTTTATTTGGATTGCTGATCCTTTTCTTTTTCTTTCCTTTTTTCCTTATTTTAATAGATGTTATTGTTATTATTAGTGTCTTTTTTGTTTTTTGGTGGATTGCTTATTTATTTATTTACTTCTTTAGAGAGCAACTCTAATCGAGACAAAAAGATAAACATTCTGGTTTCGGTGGTTATTCTCTTTGACATCTGTAGGCAGAATCAATCATGTAAACCTAATGTTGACCATATATCTGTTTGGTTGTTTTCGATACTTTCTCTCTGAAACTTGTGTAAGTTATCCACAACGGATGTTTCCTGTTTTGTTTGTTTGTTTTTTTGGGGGTTTTTTTTTGTTTTTAAATGTAAGTGGTCTTGTTAATAGGCATGGTAGAATTTTGTCAGAAAGATGAAGTGAGAGTGAGAGTAGAGGGGAATTCAGCATTTGTTTAGAACCTACTGGAAGCTGATGTGGCTACTTGTAATTACTATTAACCACTGCAGGATTAGCAGCGTTCAAGTAAATGTTCAACTTGCCTTCGTAAATATGGAGCTCTACTATTGTACTCTGGCAAGCTGCTATACGAGAGCATGTCACTCTTACATATTGCATAATGCATAAGCAGCTGTGTGTGGAATTTTCCATTCCTGAATGATGGCGTTAGTTATTTTGTAAATACTTTCACATTTGATAAGCCTCTTTTGTTAGATTCTGTATCACAGGAATATAAAATGCCTTTTATATTCCGAATATTTAGAATTGGCAGGCTACGCAGGCAACATGCTGACCTTGCACTTTTGCAGTTCCCTAGGTTTTGTTTTGTCACCAGCAGGGTTAGCTATAACGTTCTTCAACAATGAGCCTAAAAATTGATTTGTTCTGACTGTTTGTTAGTCAGTTGGCAGGCAGTGCTCTCTTCAGGATTTTGTTTAATAACAGTTGACTAATGTTTCGTTTGGACAGAGTGCAGCTCATGTGGTGTCGGTGTTGTGGCAACATAAATCAACTTCTTGTGTTGTCTACAAAATTAGCAGAATCTCGCTGCAGAAATACAGCAGCACTATTTCATGGTATAGAGCAGAGAAGGATAGAAGCAAGAACTGCAGCATGGCTAACGAGGGGGGTGGGAGGACACACGTCAAAGTGGGTCAACGTGTAGTGCAGTGCAGGCCAAGATCCCTTTTAGGGCGGAGGACAACTTCACTCCAGATCACATGTGTTGTCTGATTTTAGACCTGTTTCTTTCTTGAGGATGTGTCATTTGCTATAAATAATAGCGAATCAGGTAACATAATGAATAATAATAAAATAATAAAATGAAGAAATCACATATGTGCAGCAGAAAAGCAAAATCCATAAATAGAAAAAAGAATGTAGCTACTCATGAAAAAAATAACTGTTATTATGTTATTAAACATGAAAACAATTTAGATTACAAGTTATCTTTAACCCTTTCACTGTGTAATATGCTTCAAAGTTTAAATAATGTACATATTGTGCTTTGAATATAAAATGAAATATTTTCTGATGTGTTTGCTCTTTCGACAGGTTAATTCTAGAGAGAGAGGGACCCCGTTCACTCTTTAGAGGACTGGGTCCTAACCTTGTAGGTGTGGCACCTTCCAGGTATGTGCAGTATTATCTGTAATAATGTGGGAGTGTTGTGTGTTAAAACTGTTTGTGATGTCTTTAGCAATAATACAGAAACAGAAAAAGAGCCCAAAGTAATGGAAATAACCTTCACTTTCATATCTTGCATGTCATAACAACATGAGTGAGTAATTCACTTTTTTCTTTGCATAAGAAGCAGTTAGCTAGCAGTAGTATTATCTGCACCAGCACTGCCCTGCTATCGAAATAAAGGCATGCATGCATCATTTATTTTGACATGTTTAATCAAACTCTATGAGACTATTTTTTGTGGGGAAATCTTCAGGCTGTGTTCTACAACGTCTCTGCACCCCAGAATGGGCATCAGCTGAGCGGTTAAATTTAACTCCTTACCAACTGCTAAAATACAGACAGTAAATGCCACAATCATCTGCTCTGACTACTGAGAATAGGCTGTCAGTCAACCAATAGTATTAGCAGTGTCACAAATATGTCAGTCTGATGTTTTTCTTCAGCAGCACTACATAAATTTAGAAGGCTCCAAATCCAAAAGGCAAATAAGGTTTCACTTGAAAGTGTTTCTCTATCAAAAAATAGTTTTATCAGCCATAATAAAATCATTCTGATCAAGACAAAAACTGAAGTAAAAACTGAAAATGTTGCTTTTTCTTTTAATACAGAATGATTAAATTACATAATGTGGGACCTCAGAAACAGTGGCTAAGCGTGATCATAGTAACCAGGCTTGTTAATAAGCTGTATTGCTCTTTTTCTGTAACATAACTGTTGAATTGATTGTAATTTAAGTCAATCCTCGTCGTTCCACACAGTAAGAAAAGTAAGGAAGTATAAATGAAGAATAAATTATGATGCAGGGCATTAGAAATGAATACATTTTATAAAGAATTACTGACCACTTTGAAATTTTACCTTTTTAATATAACCATTGTGTTGTTTGTTTGTAATCACAACATATAGAAACTTTAGTTCCATATATTCTACAGTTTGTTTCTACACAGTCTTAACACATTCAGGCTTAAATAGAATAACACAGAGCAGTGGGATTAATTGTGCATGTGTAAAAAACTCTTAAAAACTCTCAAAAGCAGCATTCAGATTTACAAATACCGACCTCACGGATGTTCGATGAATGCTACCTTCTGTTTTATTATAACTGACTAAAACTACAGAAATAAAAATAAAAGCTAGACTGAATGAGAACTGAAGTGGTTCGAGTGCTCATAGAGCTAACTAAAATGAAATAAAAACATACAGGATGTACTTTTTTATTTTTAGGCTTTAAAATGTGGTCACATTTGTCAACACAACTGGTTTCATGAGGCCTTGGTGCTTCTATTTATTGAGACTTGGGATGCCTACACAACTTTAAATTAGCTGCCTGCACAAAGTGTTGTTTGTGTTGTGCTGATATTTAGCTCCTGACCCTTCACATTATCAGAATCAGAATTATTATTAATGTGTTTAAGGAAACTTAAAAACTGAAGCTACATATTTTTAGTCAATATAAAGTGAAACCTGAAAACCCAGAAACTAACAGAGAAAAAGCAATACAAAAAACTCCAAATGAACAAAAAGTAAAAGCTATTCATCAAATATAACATAATAGTTACTCTAGTGTCAGAGTTATATTATTGAGGAATTTGTGGTCCTATGAATGTGAGTACTGATGCACATTGATGCAAGGTGCTCATTTCCTGTGTATTTAAATGCACACTGTAGGTATGAGGTTGAGGTGCTGCTCCTCATAAGGGTTTGATAGACTGAAATGTTGCGTTTTAATAAATACGTAAGCAGTAAGTGAGACAGAGAGCAGAACTGTAATTCAGTTGCTTTCACACTGAGGAATGTCTGAAATAATGGAACACCAGGAATGTGCATGTAAACCTCTCTCAATCACAGCAGCAGCACAATGGAAATCCACGCTTCAAATCTGGGCGGAAATGAGAAGGTTCCCTAATTCTTAGCTTATCTGCCCTAACGTCTGGACGCAGTCAATCAAATTCCCATGAAGCACCAGCAGCCGACACCGGCCAGCTGTTACGCTTTCATCACGTGACAGCCACTGCTGTTGTTAAAATGAAGTTTCTAAATGAAGGCAGTTGTGTTTGTGTATAATCCCTCTGCCTCCCTGATCATTCTCATTCTCTGTAGTTAACGCTGTGTCACCTCCAACATCTTCTTCCTCTGCTGGTTAGTTTTGCCTGGCTTCTGGGCCATGATTTCACGATACGCTTTCTCTTTCTCCGTCTTTATCTCTTCTCGCAGGTCTATCACTCTTTGTTTGCCCTTTGGGTCCGTCCAATGCATCTGTGTTTGTCAGTCCTGTGTTGTTGTTGTTGTACTGAAATTGCCATGACATCTATAGGAAGTTGTGCTATAGGAGGATGTTATTACATAAGAAGTGAACCTGATGCACTCGCAGGGAAATTATGTGATTTTCCACTGACTTATAGACAGGATATGACAACAGGAAACATGGTGGTTAATAGTTAACCCATAGCCCATATATAATAAAAATAAATAAATAAATAAAACAACCTCAAGAAACCCTTTTTAGGGTACGACTTGTATGTGCTTTGCGGAAAGAAAGAATAGCTATTAAATCATTTTATTTAGTTTGTTTTATTTAATAACTATTAATGTAGAGAAGCAAATTACATTGGCTGGAATGTGGTGAAATGTTAGTTCAAAGAATTTCAAATAAATTTATGAGCTACTCTCATTATTCAGAGCAGCCAGATTCATTAGTGCTCACAGTACAAACAATACACTGATCAAAATGCCACCATTAGTGTCTGAATTGTAAAAAAAAAAATTCTGGCTTCAGTATAATTGAACGAAACATCTTATTACTTTATTTATCAGCAGGCGGAGGTGTGAACTCCAGAGCTGTTGTCTCTTGTGATATTTAGGAAACGGTACTGTGACGCTGCAAAGCTTCTGACACTCAGCAGTCTAACAAGCATACTGCTGGTATTCATTAACAACACACTCGACCCATTTCTACACAGCTTGCACCACGAAAATCTCTCATTGCTCGTGAGCCGCATACATGCTTCAGCCAATCATATCACTCATCTACAGAGCAGCGTGATTACATTTTGCATGCATGGTCTCAAATCTAGAACGAGGGCTGAGAGCAGAGGTCACCGAGTGGAATTCCAGTCGGTGTTGACTTGATCCTATGATTTCATTTATAGAAGAGCAGCTAGAATCATGGGAGGGGGAAAAAAAATCTGTGGCTAAAGTGCGTCACCTGTGCACGTGCAGACCAGAGAGGCACGTATTTATCAGCCAAACATCAGTACTGACGTGTATTTGAGTTGTTGGCTGTTATTGGCCTGTCCGCAAAGAAAATGAGAAATGCCATTGGCCAACGTGCACCTTTGTGTTCTGTGGTTTCTATGTATGAGAACTAGCTTCATAAATGTGTATAATAACATTTTAAATGGCGCACAAGAATTTAAAACACTGATTGTGTTTATAGTGATGAATAGTTTTAATGTAAGCCGAATTTACTGCATGTTCCCAATGTTCAGTTTAGGCAGTATTTAATTTAGCCTAAACTGAAATGATGTGTTTGTAGTTAATATAGCTAACTTGTTAATCATTCGCACATTAAATTGCTCTGCACTTATAGTCTCATCTAGTATGCTTTTATCTTGTATTTACTCCCTGAACACGTCATTAACTTCTTTCCTTTCCTGAGTCCTTTAGTAATTACCTTTATTAACTTTGTTTTCCTTTTTAATCCTTTCACAGGGCGATATACTTTGCGGCCTACTCGACAGCCAAGGAGAAGCTTAATGGAGTGCTGGAGCCAGACTCTACCCAGGTGCATATGGTGTCGGCTGGAATGGCAGGTAATGATTACTCCTTCCCCTCCCCCTTTCTGTCTGTCTGTCTGTCTGTTTTATCTGCCTGTCTGACTGTCTGTCAGTCTACCTGGGCAGTGTTTCTTACTGATGGGTTTTATTTTTAAAAAAAAATTAAATATATATTAAAGAATTATTCAATTTTTCTCCATCAAACAACTTTCATTATTTTTTTATTTTGTACAATTTAAAGTATCCCAGACACCACCCTTCCCCCAGACCTGACGCATGCTACAGCTAACTGATAATGTCTGTTATTAAGTAGGCATTACTTAGCTATTTCTTGTATAGAAATATTAATTATAAACAATCACTAATTTATCAGAAAGCACAATTTAAGCCTCTTGGGATCGAACTGACCTTGAATATTGTGTATGTTGAGAGAAGTTATTCATGTCTTAAATACTGTAGAAACTGCAGTATTTCAGAGTTCGTCCTCTACTTTAAGGGGGCCTTGGAACCGTAAGAGTTGAAAAGTTCTTATCACACCTTTTATTACATACCAGCTTCTTTGCAAACTATTTCTTTCTGTAACTAAACTGGGCCGATAATGCCGTAGCTTGTCTCTCCACGGTAGCCTTGATAGTCCTGGACTAGCTGAGGAGACAAATCCTGATATCAGCAGTGCCAGAATTTCATGTACCTAAACCAGATGAAACATTTCAGTCTGTAATTCCCCCACTGCTGATTTGTATCTGCTTTTATCTGTTATACCAAAAAGAAAAATGTTACGGTCCTCAAAGTTTGGGTTGTGCTTTCCTCTTCTCGTAGCCCCACTGTCCCTCATGTACTTCGTTAAGTTTTTTTGTTTTTATCCCCTCCTCGCTCTTTTTTTTTCTGTTTTTTCTGTTTTTAAATTCTTTAATTTTGAGGCCTCTCCAGAGGGCACTGTAAATGGTTTAACATCCCAGTTGTTACTTAAACAGTGTGGTCTGGGCCCCCCCTCCCCTTTGCTCTGTGTGTGTATAGAGAAGAGAACACGGCCCCCAAAGGTCAACCGGGGCCCCTGGCACTCGGGCGGACACGTCAGGTAGCACCCCATTTCTTTACACTGGTATGATGAAAACCATGGTGATTTTTCTAATTAAATTCATAATGGTTATTCATTTTTAATGATATTAGCATTGCTTACAGCAACGTGTTTGCTGCTGGTGTGTAGTTTTAGATTCATGATGAAGTTTATTACTCCTTAGTCTTGACACCCTCCCCCTCTTTAACGTATTTCATCAATACATTAAAGTAATGACAGTTTATTTTGTTGTCAGCACAAACGAAATGCTAACCTTGTCACTGCTACAGAAGGCAGTGTTTTTCATTTTGTGTTTTGTCATCATTCATCGACACTGAGTGCTTCAGTCATTTCTTTCCAAGGAGAACTGGACTGACGGTATTTAGCAGTTTAACCCGATCAGTATTGGCACCACTTAAAGATAAATTCAATAATGTGGATAAAATGTAGTGAAAGCCTACACATGTAAGTGATAAAAAGAGAAGACATCAAAACACGTAGAAAACATATGGAGCTTGGTGTTTAGTCTTTGTTTCACACGTCTAACCGTTGCATAAATTTCTCTTGTAAATCTCAAAGAAATGCAGGTAAGGCTATAAACCCGGTCTGAGCTGTTACCACGTAAGTGCTTAAAAGCTAGCTTTAAAAATTTCAACTGTTTGATCATGTTGTGGACAAATTGTTGCGTTACTACACAAATGTTTTGCTAGGACACTAAACGTATCCCTCTCTCGCTTTTGCATCTTTATTGTCTCTAAGATTATCATTGCTTATCAGTAATGGATTTAATGCGATGGTCAATGCCAAAACCTCAGGGACAGTTAAAATTGATCCTGATGTTTTAAAGTCGTGCCCAGTTTTATAAACTAAGTTTGAAGTCGACGTCTTTTATAGTTTCACTGCTCCAGCAATGGGAACTTTTTGTTTGGATTCTTGTCCCATTTCTTTACTTCAGCTATTATAAGATATGAACTCATATGATCTCCTTCAGACACTCTCACTACTGTAATTCTTAGTGTGGTTTACTTGATGTTCGTGGGAGTCGACTGTGATATTTTTGTTGTACAAAACTTCCCGGCTACAGTGCATGTGTGGAAGAACAGACTTAGGTTTTGTTTCGACAGTTAATCTAAAGCATGCTGCTGTCCCTGAATGTAGGTCAAACCCCTCAGGAGAAGTTGCACAGGGATTAGTTGACTATTGAAGAATCATAATATACAAAATGCAGCAGCGTTTCCATGTGCCTGGTGGCCTGCTGAGCCCAAGAACACACTTTTTGTTTTTAAATTTAGATAAAATATAAGCGTTATTATCTTATTCGAAATGTAAAATTTGAACAAATAGTCAAATGTTATGAGTTAATACTCCTTTAGACTAATCATGAACTGCTCTGTGTCACTGAAGTAAGTGATGCACTCCTGCTGGAATAGCATGCACTGTTTCCTCACCAAGATAAAAGCTGGAAATAAAGTGCCGGTGGTCTTTCTCCTGTCACCCATATTCATGCACACATTTTGCATTGTGGTTGAAATATCGAGTGGATTATGCTATATTGATCTTGCCCACCAAATCAGTAGGTTACGTTTCAACCTTTTCATA
>VURO01051085.1:2117-12817 GCA_015108175.1 Pelvicachromis taeniatus | reverse complement strand
TTCATACACATGTCATAGGGTTGCTTGCATCTGTACTCGATGCTCTGGTGCTGTACAAGGCTTGCCTGCTAAGTACACACACACACACACACACACACACACGAAGACAAAAGCCAGAAAATGATTAAAAGCTCCCAGTTTGGAAAAAGTTAATATAGGTTTAAACAAAGCCCGCATTATACATTTAAACGAAGGTAATTCAGAGAAATGGATGTATGTGTGCATACACACACACAGACACACACAAAGAGACATGTACACCCAACAGGAAGATGATAATGGCACAGCTGGTTGTAGCTTTGAGCTGGCTCCTTTTGCTCACTGTGTTGTTTAACAGTAAGCTAAATGATGGGCATGGGTATTGAAGAGTACTAAATGGGACTCTGTCATTGTGTATATTTGTAGCCAGCAGTCTGGGGACTGGGATGTTTTTTGTGTCGTGTCGAGTCATGACAAGGATGAACAGAAGTGTGACTCACTGAATGTGTGATGGACACCACTGAGTCAGGGGGAAGAAGGAGGAGGCAGTCACGTTTTTTGACTGGAGAAATCTTGAGGAGAGTTGAAGAATGCACTGCAACACAAGAGAAAGGATGAAGGTGGAAAGTTAATAGGAGGAATAAAAGGTGGTGTAAGGGGGGGAAGGACAGAGGGAGTGAGGACATGAGAGGCTGGGTGGTGGATTGAGATATGCAAAAGGAAGTAAAGAGGAAGAAATAAGGAAGGTGAATGGTGCGAGAAGGAGCTGAATAAGAAGGCTGTGAAGGTGAGAGGAAGACAGGTTTGCATTTAAAAAAAAAGAGGCTTGTATTGTGAGTCATTACAGAGTGGCAGAATGGTGAGGGATGGAGGTGACTGGTGAGAAGAGAGGTGTAAGGAAATGTGGGAGAAATATGAGAGACTTAAATGGCACATGAGGAGGATAGAACTGGAAATACACTGGAGTATGTCATTGCCGATGGTGAGTTATGTGTAAGAGTGAGTAGTGAGGGTGGTGAATTTATGCTCAAGTACGGCTTTGATTTCAGTTTTGAAGTATAAGTACTTCATTACTACAGTCAGGCAGATATATACAGAACTGCATTCATTTATGAAGCTCAGATACTGCCAGAGAATTGAGATCAAGAGTTCAAAGTGGTCTCCTAGGCCCCAGTTACACAGACTTACAGACTGATTGGCAACCATCTGGCAACCACTAATCTTCAGGTTGCTGGTAGTCTCTGGAAAATCGATTGCCAAAGCCCCATCCAACTGGTCGGTGACCCGGTATCCACCGGACATTAGAGAATGTGTGTATTCCATAACCAGTCGGTGAGTAGTTGCTGAAAGTATGAAATTGGTCACCTCTGTAAGCCTCTGCGACTGCTTTGGTTGCTACGGTTACCAGTAGTTTGCGTTCAAGATGCTGACTTGTCTACAAATACTTGCCAAACTGTAGTTAAACTGGAAATGGAGAACAACTGCCCTCAAAGTAAAAACTGCACCTTTTTGAAATCTGTTGGTTTCACAAGTAATGCAAGACTTTCACTTCTCTATTCCCAGTTTAGCATGGCACCATGGCATTCGGTGTGTAGGCCTGTGTGACTAAGGACTAAATCTAGTCTACAGTAATATCAGCCAGCTAGCCTCAGCTACTCTATTAGTGAGTTACATAACCTCCCAGATGGGCGAGAGATTAAAAGACGCACTGAGATTAGGTGATAACATTTCTCCAGTTCAGCTTTGGTGTTGCAGAATCTCTTGACTCTGCTGGGGAGAGATATCTAAAACATATTCTCTCATTAATGATTTGGTGAAAGTGGTGGAGAAGATGTCTGTATGCCACTTACACATCACCTCCACCCATTCATTCGGGTTGAGAGCTGTGACTATGAAAACCACTGCATACGATCCTGATTATTTTTCATGAAACTATTCGGTCAGCCCTTATCCAGTGTATGATGACATCAATGCCAAGAACCAATTAGTATACTTTATATGGTCACCTTATGTATCTTGCTGTTTCAAGCTAGACCCTCCTTCCAAATTTAACATCATTATAAATCCCTTCCACGTGACCTTTTTATGTTTCAACATGCTTTAAATTGTGTTGTTTTGTTTTTTTTCTTTTTACAGTATTAGTGTTTGGCATTTTAAAGTTTTAGTACCTCCAGTGACTTTTATTAAATAATGTGCTTTAGCAATGGTAACCTTCCCTTCCACCACTAATCCATCCTGAGGATCAAAATGAAATAAGAACAACAAAGTCAATAGATTTTAATCAGTGGAGACTTAGTGAAAAAGAAGCTTAGAGCATAATCGCATTCATTTATATGAAATAGTGTTCACAGCAGGAAAAGTTAAAAAGATATGTAAGAATGCCGTGGTAATTATTCCCCATCGTGACATTACAGTCTCACTTGGGCAGTCACATGACGAGCTGTGAAAGAGTGGACAGTGAGTTTGGCTGATTTGTGTGGATGGGATGTGGAGCAGGACTCTAGAATGAGCTCAGTGGAAGATTTCATGGAGGTGGACTGAAATGACACCTGACTGCAGGGATTTTGTCAATGCAATTGACATGGGGCATGGCAAAACCTGATTGGTTGACCTGAAAAGTGTGAATGTCCTCTGTCAGCCAGCTGAGTTGGTAATACGAGACTGAAGACTGAAAAAAAAAAATCTAGGCCTTTTGCTATGGCAACATCTGGGATGAAAGGCGAGCGAATTTTCTTGACAACTTACTAAAGTTCTCTTTCCTTTCTCATCACTGTTAAACATCTGCGACAGACCGGGAGGATTTGACGTCCAGCCGTTTGAGCTCTGTGGTGATGACGGGAGATCGGCGGTCTTCTCACCGCCACCATGTGTGAGCTTTCATCAGGCCACTTCACAGCCCTCTGAGCGGAAACCGGACCACCGCCGGCTCATGCTGTGAAGGCACGCTGCCGCAGCACAGACAGTGACGCACACGCGGGTATGATTGTGAACACAGGCAGACACGCACAGACACAAACACACGTGTCAGCACCACTTATAACAGACCACAGTTTCATGAGGTGTGTCACCAGTCTGAGAGGAGTGGAGCCCACTCTGCATATGTGTGTGTGTGTGAGTGAGAAAGCGTTGGTTAGCAGTTAGTAATCACTTTATCACATAATTGCAATCACAGTTCATCATCCGACTACAGACAGTCACTGCATTAGATGGGTTTGTGATGTCGTTCGGCATCTGTTTCGCTCCTAGTGGAAGGCAGAAATCGACTGTGGGAATAATATCTTTCAGTGTGGTCCGCAGTCCCTGGCAGAGCCTTTGTAAGTGCTCTTGAGTCTCCTCAGGCTTGGTTTGTGAGACTCCTGTTTTGATGAGCGGAGTGAGTTGGTGTAGATAAACAGCCATCCAGTCCTGCTGCCATCCTACGGTGCTGGTCCAGACCTGCCACCTACGTCAGCTGGGAGAAGCATCGGAGGCGTTTGGGGGGGAAGACGCATGTGTGCGTATGTGTGCATGTGTGTATCCCGTGTTCAGCTGAGAGAAAGTGTCACCACGCCCGGTTAAGCGAAGGTCAACAGTCTCTAGTGGACCCAGATAGCCTTGAAGGAGGGACAGAGTTCTGACAACAGTTCTGTTATCAGTTGTTCCAATCAGCTTCGACCTTGTCAGGCCTCCAGCTGGCGCCAATGGGATAGCCGCATGAGTGAAGATGGTGGTTGTTTGGTTACTGTGAACAACTGCATCCAATTTTTACAGTTAGTCTAATGTCCGTCACTGGTCACCAATTCTCTCAATTTCTGTTGCAGAGCTGTGAACTTCTCCAAATCTTGCCCATATGCGTTCAATAAACACAGTCTTGAGTACTCACAGCCCATCGTCAATCATCTCGGCCAGCCTTTTGAACGGTTTTGAACAGCTGTAGCCGCTTCTTGTTCTTCGATGAGCCAGGTCCGAGCCAGCTCCGATCAGCCATAACTCTGTTATTGTGGTTCCGAATTGGTAGATGTGGCTCCATGTCCTCCATCGAGAGTGTCGCCAGACACATGACGCAACCGACCATCGAGTATCCGGTAGCAAACGTCTCCACAGGACAATCAGACTCTTCTGAGCCCAGGCTTCTCGTTGAGAACAGGGTGTCAATTTTGTTATGGGACCAGTTGATCAAATCTGTAATTCTCTAGATTTTAGAGAACAAGACTGAGAGACTCTCTGAGGGTTAGAGTGAGACGAGACTAGACAAAAGACATGTGAAGCTAAGCAGGAAAGATAAAGGAGGGAGAAAGATGCGACCGCCTCCGTCACAGCCAAACGAGAAACAAGAAATACCAAAATAGATACATACTACACAAAATAGTGTTGTCAGAAAAATTGATACCTGGATACTAATTGACACAAAAAATTACTTGTAGATCAAACGCAACAGTGTCGATACCAACAAGGTTGTCTCTGCTGCCTCCTGCTGATGCAGAACTTCACACAGCACTGCTGGATACAGGCACACAGCCTCTCCCCTCACTAGCAGCTGAACACATGAACAGCAGCTCTTCAAAGCTGCCAGAGCATTTTAAAGACTGAACCCCGGGTCTTTATGAAGAATTATGAAAGGTCAGTCAAGCTCCCGTTTCAAACACATATTATTAAACACTCGTTCAACGATAGCCTGGCCAGCACATTTAACTAGTAGTTACCCATATTAAGGTAATGGATTGGCTATGGCTAATAACGTCTTTAATGTTAGTGGACAGTGTTCATTTAATAGGATAACACTGGTACTTGGGTCGCATTTCTCATAAAGTCCTCGATTGAAGCAGAGGAAAACCTTCCAGCTAGACAGAAACGGTAGTAGTCTACTTTAACAGCTATATGCTCAGCAATGAAAACATGGTGCCAAAACACCAGACGGAGAGGAACTAAACGGGGCTTTAGCTAAATAGATTTGCCCAAACCAGCATTGTTCATAATTTTCCCAATAAAATGCCTTCTAATTGTGTTTGGTCCCCCCTCCCCATAGTATCACTTGGATTCAAGTATTGAGTATCAGTATTACATTTGAAATTCTTGCATTTTGACTTGGCTTAAATCTCACAGGTAAAATAGTAGGGTGAAGAAAACCCTACACTGCACTTTGACTACAATCTGTAAATTTTATATAAAGTATGTGATCATCACCTCTACCTGTGTGCTACTCTTAACATAGGTCAGTAAATTTGTTAGGCATCGAACAGATTTATGATTTTTTTTTAAATTTAGATTGTCCAAAGAATATTTTATTAAAGCATTTCTAAAAGAAAGTTGGGAAACTGTTTCAGTATAAACAGAATGCAATGGTTTGTAAATCATTTAAAGTCTATATTTATTGAAAATGTCTTTATTTTTATTATTTAAAATATTGAATATTGAACCTGACAAAACATTTTAAATTTGATACCAGTAACACACTAATGCATGGTTAAGGGTATCAGCTATGGTACTATGGGTGTGAATTCTTGCACATGTGTGTGGGTACCATGTTAACGTGTGATGACATGTACAGGTGTCGGGGCAACGTACATCCAGAGAACATCTCTTATAAGGAAGGTCTGGACTATTTTGGCAAGACAGTGTTTAACCACAGTGTTGCAACAGAAAGGCTATGTAGTAACTGTCCCAGCACTAAACTGGCATGCCTGCAGTCTAAACCATTTACCCACATTTGGCAATAAAAGCATTTGGCCTGGCCTATAAAACAAAAAGTAGAACAAAGGGGGCCCTGAAATGCGGAGCAGATGAAATCCTGAATCAGTGAAGAAAAAAAAAACATTTTACTTTTAAAACTTCAACATTTGGTCTCCTTAGTCCCAGGCGCCTACGAGTCCCTTTGGAGGTTTTAGAATCTGTTGAAGAGATTATATATCTCCCCTGGTCTGGGAATACCTGTAGATCCCCCACAGGGAATTGGAAAATCTTGCCAGGAAGAGGAACATATACACCGCTCAGTCTACTGCCACTGCCACCCAACTTCGATAAGCAGAAGATAACAGACGGGTGCATTCATTTCTTTAAGAAAGGAAACATGCAACCTTTTTATACTCTCACATGTCTGCACATGTGTACACCCCTACTGCCTCTACGAGTAGACTCTAATTCTCTGAGAAACATTTATTATGTATATATCGGGATTTCTTTTTTAATGCTTTTGAAAACTATGATAAAAGTGGCCCAGCTTCACATCGAGCAGATATGGACCAAAAGTATCGATTGGAGTTCTGTCTGTCTGCCCTTCTGTGATTTGTAGTAGTCTGAAGTGTTTTTTTTTTTTTTTAAACCATTTCGCTCAGAATAGGTGCCTGTTGTGACCAAATTGAGAGCTGTCTGAATGAATCGAAACATTAATGTTGCATTACCAAAAACCACATTGCTGAGAGACACAAAAAAAACGCTCCGCAACTTTAGAGTTGGGTGATAATCCCCCGGGGGTCCATTACTAACAGCAATCCATTTCACACCAAAAGTAATCAGTGCATAAACAACGATAATGATTGAACATCGTACGTGGTACATTGCTCGCTGGGGGACAAAAAGTGTAATTACGACAGTGTTTCTAAATGACCTCAAATATAACGTTGTCATTTTTGTCAGCCAGCCCTTGTCTGTCCAGTCTCTCTAGCCTGAAATGTGTCAGAATTCATGGTAATTAAGTTTAGCATTTACATAGCCCTGTTATTTTCATGTACTTATGCTAAAACAACCGATATGAAGAATAAACAGACCTCAGTTTAGCTTTTGAAATACGTTTTTCACACACTGACACAAATGTCAACAGCATAGAAAGAAAGATTTTTAAGCCAAATCAAACATGCAAAGCTGCTGCCCGCTGTGGCGAGCCCTTGTGAATAGGGGAGCAGCTGAAAGTAGCTCTCATAACCAGCCGGCAGAGTGTTACATCCTCGATCTTAGTTTCTATCTGTTCCTATAGACCTGCGATCTCTTTCCCTGCTATCTTCTGATTTGTTTAAGGGAAAAGAACATACAGTTTCCTGGTCCAGTGTCCTTGCTATAAAAACGGTTCTAGAAATGGTTCTTCCTTCATGTATTGTTAGCTGTCAGGTTCATCTTTATTTGTAGAGTCACTGTTGTTTCTGATATCTTCGTCTTCTTCGTCCACCTTGTTGCTTAAGGGAAAAAAAACATCAGTGTGGCATTTTCACTCATCTTTTTTTATTTATTTATTTATAAAAGCATTCAAGCACACACTAGACTCCATTTCATAACGAGTGTACTGCAGCTCTTGGCGAACACTCAGGACAGAAACAGTGTGTCATCCTGTCAGCACTTTGTGTTTTACTGCTGACATTATTCTGGGTAAAACAACATTTGTGTGTTCAGAGGGTACAGAGAGCAAAAAAGGTTAAGAAAAACAAAGTAAAAGAAGAGAAGGGAAAAGTAACACTGCTGAGGATTCTGTGAAGCCAATAAATGTGTAGCAAGAATGGACAAATGGAGGGCAGATGCAAGGCATGAGGCAGGTACAGAGATATTGAGACAGACGGCCATTCAGCGATACAGACAGTTGTGAACCAGCTGTTTGTCAGCTGTTTCTCATCATCTTTTCCACGATACAACAGGTGGTTGCATTGGGCCGACAGATGCCAGCAATTTGTGGCGGCGGGATGCAGTAGTGCGAGTTCATATTTGCTTTACTGGCTGATTTGTCTGCATCTGTAACGCATCAGAGCAGTTAATTAATCAAGCATTTACTTTGAACCCATTTTAGGCAAAAAAAAAAAAAGAAGAAGAAGAAAAGAAGTCAAATGCAAGTTTGTGCCAGCGTCTCAAGATTTGCACTTTTGTTTTATGAGCAAACAAAATGAATATTTGGGAGTTTTGTTTTGTTGGTTGGCGAAAGAACGCAACCTTAAAAACCTATCCTGGTTTCTAGACAAAACTGTTGCTTTATAATTAAGAAAATACTTTGTTTTATAAAGACGGGAAAAAATAATCGTTGCGTGCAGTCTTGTGTGGGTTGAGAGGTTTCAGGAGGTTTGGACGCACCTTCTAGAATCCAGTCCTTTGTGTGTGGTTATAGGATTAGTATCTATTTGAAATGTTGGGGTAGCCCATGCTTGAGATGGGGAAATGATCCCTTTTAAAGAGACATTTTTTTTCCCCTTACAGTCGTCACATAAAAGAAAAATTCTGGTGTAATGCATCTCTTGTATACAGAAGAGTGGCCCTAGGGAAATATTTGGCCCTGTCGAGACTGAAGGAGAGGAGGGATAAATGACAGGGAGCTGGAGCGTTGAGGAAGGCAGAGGAGATATGGAAACGATGGAGCAGTTGATAGGGAGCTCATTATTCTGTTCCTATATTTGGCTCTCTATATTC
Organism: Pelvicachromis taeniatus; assembly: GCA_015108175.1. Taxonomy (NCBI): domain Eukaryota; kingdom Metazoa; phylum Chordata; class Actinopteri; order Cichliformes; family Cichlidae; genus Pelvicachromis; species Pelvicachromis taeniatus. Next base: position 4,480 of record VURO01051085.1, on the reverse strand, counting down.
TCCTCTCTTATTCTTACAGTGGAGACATCCACTGTGTAGGCCTACATCCTACTGAAATCTGTCGCCGGCACGCTTGTATCTGTGCGCGTGACTCCTCAGTACTTCTGTAGTTGTCATGGCAACATTACATCTTCTGGCATTGGGGGGGGGGGCTTAAGTGGGTTTAAAGTAAAAGGAGCCAAGGTGTTTTATTTTCAGCAGGATATATCCATAAAGTTGACCTTTCACCTCGCCAGATCAGCAGTGTGAATGTTTGAGGTGCTTTCATTTACAATTATTTGTTTTTTGGTCTCATCTCGTTGCAGTGAGCTCAGCCTTCATTTGACTTGCCGGCACAAAACTAAACAGTCGCTTGGAGCTTGTAGTGTTTGAATGTTTACTGACACAGTAATCCTCAACTGCCGCTCAGCGTTTTCTTTCTTTGTTTCTCGTTCTTGCTTGTGGAGTGAGAGGAGCGAGTCACCGCACACTGTCACCTGATCGTTCTGATTTTCAATCTTGTTGTTGTTGTTGTTTTTTTTTTAAACTGATTTTATTTATTTATTTTTATGTTTAAACCCAGTGTTCTCAAAGTATGGCTCTCGGGCCAGTGGCAGCCCTTGGTAACATTTTAATTGTGTGTGACAAGGAAAGAAAGCATTCCTGTGCTTTTCATTCGTTCACAGTTTGGGTCATATTATGATATAGCAGCCTAGAAAGAGACAAATAGAGCCGCATGAGTAATGTTTAAAAGGAATGTAAACCACAATTACCAATACTTTTACAGACTGTCGAGAACTTTGAACCCTGTCATCGCTCATCTTCCTTTAGCAGCCACAACCTTGAAACACAAACATTGGGGGTGCTCAACAGGATCTTAGGATTTGTATAGAAACTGGAATCTCAGTGTGCAAAAAGCAGTCCCTATGGACACACATCCTTTCAAAACATGTATTCATTGCTGTAAGGAAATAGTAGTAGAAAGGTTATGTATAGATAACTTTCTCCAAAACCCAGACAAATGTTTTGCTGTAGCTACAAATGTTGACCTTTGCCTTTCATGTTGCCTGACTAATGAGTTAACTTTTTAGCACTTGAATTGCATGTGGAAGAGTACAACTATTTTCTGTTCTTAACACAGAATGGAAATATCTGACGTCCTTCCAACAGAGCACATAGTGCTGATCAGTTTTGCAAAATTTCCATGTTGCACGTTAATTGGAAATGGAAAAGGAAGTAAAAGGGTTCACCCAGACGGTCTCACTGCACTGATGAGCAGCTCCATAAATCAGAATTTGTATAGCCAGCGAGCGAGTTATGAACACGTGTGATAACCATGTTTTAAAAGACTTGTCTAATACTTTGATTTGCATGAGATTGTCATTTGTCTCAATAGAATAATGCTTACATAATTCTTATAATTATGGTGCCATTATACAAAACCATTTTTTTAAAACTCAGTGGAATAGTTAAAAAAGTTGATGGACTGCATAAATCAATATTCATTTAGTAAGCCTTTTGGGAAACACTGAGAATTAAAAGTTCCCCAACATTTGTGGTTTGGATTATTTCCTGGTAGAATCAAGTATAATTCGAGCATAATATCACTACCTTGGTTTCTATGCGATTGTAAAAATAGGAGAAGAGAAAACTGAACGAGTTGTAGAGTGATGAAGATTATTAGAGAGGTCAAAAACAGAGATGGACAGAGAGTGACACCTGCAGAGAGATGCTAATCTCAGAGTAAAGTGGATTACCGTAACAGCCTGGTGCTCCCTCCCACTCTGTCTGGAGCAAATGGAGCTGCCGTAAGCTGCTAAGTTGCTGTGGGCTGAAAAACTGCTGGCTGTGCTGCTGTGTTCACCAGAATGCTGCTCGATAGCACTCAACACTAAAACTTCTTTTATTGTTCTGACATCGCCTACGTGTCGATATAGTATCCGACTGTGTGGCGGCTGCCTCTCGAGTCTGTACCGTGCATGTGTTCACATACACATTTATTCAAGTACCTTAGCAGAGAGTTATTGAACAACCTGTGTTGATTCAGATTAAGCTTTTCATATGGCATATGGTTTCATGATGGCTCTATTAATTCTGAATTCTCCCGTGCAGACAACCATTTTTTTTTAATTATTTTTTTTTTTAGGAAAGGCGTTGTGTTTTTTCAACAGTATGCCAAACTACAGTCAATCTAGATATGTCACCAAATGAGATCATTCAGTGCATTATGAAACAAAGAAATCCAACAATGGTGACCCTGAATCATTTTTTTAAAAACATGTCGCTGCCAGCAGTGTTCAACCCATTAAAGCCTAAGCTGTGAAATAATTCCCAGAAAAATAAGCATTTTTGAAAATGGAGTGTTTATTGAACCTTCTAACAGA
>VURO01051080.1:2860-23589 GCA_015108175.1 Pelvicachromis taeniatus | reverse complement strand
AGAAATATTAAAAAAAATAAAAAAAAAATAATAGAAATAAAAAAAAAATAAAAAAAACATAAATAAAATAAAAATAAAAATAAATACAAAAAATAAAAATACAAACAGAAAAGAAAAGAAATGTTAAAAAAATTTAAACAGCCAGTCTTCGACATAAATAATGTAAATGATCTGAATGAGTTGGTGCAAAATGCAAGCACTCATTTGAGGGAACACATCACTCCATTCCTGGCAGGATGGCACTAGCTTCTCTTTCATCAGATTTATTGATTGCTTTTAAAATACTACATGGTGTGGCTCCACTTTAAATCTCAGTTCTCTTAACCCCTTATTTTGCATGTGCTGGTTCCACAGTCTGTGATTAAGATGAATGGGGACTGTGCTTTTTCTGTTGTAGCTCCAAATCCTGTGCAACAAGTTTCTTTTGACGCTTAGACTGGCCTTTGTATAAAGATTTAAAATGTCTTTTAAATGCTTTCTATTCACATCCATTTTTAAATAAATCTTTTATTTTGCATATTATTTTTTTTAGATTTTACTTTTTTTTTTTTAAATATACTCTTTTTTTTCTAAAGTTTTACAGATTCAATTTTTTCTAATTTTGGCGAAGCACCTACTAACTCTGGTTCTAATGGGCCTGTAAAAACAAATGCTTATTATTATATTACAATTGTACTTGCACCACTGTGGTTGATACAGCCCTCTCACTGATTATTTTGGATGGTAAGATGATTGACCTTTTCTTTTAAAAAAATTTGTTTCTTGTCTTCTTAATTTCCAGCTGTGGAAAATCAAGCCTTAAGGTGAAAACTACAACCCACTAACAGTCAGACATTGGAGACTGTGGACATCTTCTCATCGATAAAAAGTGTGCAAACCTACTGACACTAAACTCTGTTATCTGTGCCTTCCAACTGAGCTTCATCAGTCCTTCACAAGCTTGAGATGCTCTGAAAATCGCTCACACGCCACAACGCTGGCTGCTCAGCTGACCTGGCATCACATTTTCCATCAGCGTTGCCACAAACTCAGTGCCTCACCTCTGACTTCTGAATGTTCTCTAAATGGTTAAAAATAGCAGCAAGCTGAGGTCTGAGCTCTTTCCATGCTCCTGTGACAGATTTACACATGTTTCTTGTACATATGTGTGGGCATATGAATGATCACATAATGTGTAAAGGTTACTTAGTCTTATTCACTGATATTTCTTTTAAATAGTAAAAGTAAGTGTGCCAGTAAATCAAAATAGATGGCCAGATGTATAATTTTTTTTCATAGGACTCAACTTTTATTTCAACCTTTTGTATTATTTAAGGGAACACCGTGATTGGTTTTATTTATTTGGGGTCTTCAGCGATTGTTATGTTAAACCATTGTCTTTTGACCACTATCTGCATTTTATAATGAGGTCTTTAATGCTGAATAAAATAACTATGCAAAGAAGCTAGTTGTGCTTATTGTAAAAAATAAAATAAAAATGTTCGCTTAAGGTGAAAAAAAATAAAAGGATTTTCACCCTTCAATCTTTGTGTGGCGCTTTTCTTTTTTCTCGCTCTTGCGCCTGATCCTCTGCAGAGCCCTTGTTGGTTAGGGGGTGTCTGCTTTGGCGTAGGCTGACGTAGATTTATTCTAGACGTTACGGTAGAGGAACGTCGACACGCACCTCCGGTTTGGAACGATACCAGCCGGCTGAGGAGGCATTTCAGCACCAAGGACAGGCCGACCAGACTGGCTCCTCCAACCGCACTGGCGGACGTAAACTCCGTCTCCGGCAGATCACGAGATCCCCGGTGCTGCGGTGCATGACTGCGTCTTTCAGAGGTGGTTCCGAATAGCAAGTCTCTTCGTATTTACCTCCCTATCAGGTAAGACACTGACTATTGTATGTTCGTCTTGTGTGGATTGTATTATAAATGGTGTCAGAGTGAACTCGGTCACCCCAGTGAGTGAGAGGAAACCACCGCATGCTTCGCTCATGTGCGGCTTTGTAAATATAGTGCTTTTAAGCCAAATGTTTTTTCCTGTGCACAGATGATGTGGCAGCACTTCTCGTCTTCATTCACAGCTCCCCTGCTGCTTGCTCTGCAGTCGATGTTGCCTGGGATATATTAAGCCATATCCATAATACACCTATAGGAAAACCTTGCACTCAAAGCTCTGGTTCTCTTCTGTCTGAGCCTAATCTTTCGCATGCATGTTTCAGACCAACTTGGACTATGTCCCTCTGAGAGAGGGAGAGCTGATCTGAATTGCGCTTTAAAGAAGATTCCAATATGTCAAGCACTCAGAGAGATAATGGCTCTGCAAACTCCACAGAAGCCAAGAAAACAGACCTCAGAATCAACGAGAAAAAATGCTGTAAGTAAACGCCAATTAGATTTTAATAAGTCGTGCATCGCTGCTTATAGAGCGTGCAGGTCCAGCTGTAGCATAAAACCTTGTTTTGTTTGCTCTGACCAAATCAGAATCACCTCAGTGAGAGGAAAGCTGCTTCATTTCGTCTCCAGCCGACCAGGGAGTGGATCTCTCTGGAGTGGCAAAAAAAGAAACAAGAATATAAATACTTTGAAACCTTCTGTGGTTTCTGCTGTTCTTAAGAAAATTACTTCTCTCTCCCAGGATGTTTCTCCTTCTAATTTCTTCGGATGACATCTCTGAACCCACTTCACAGATATTTGTGTCCAGAGAGACATTTTTTTTTTTTTGTATACACATGACCTAGTTATATAAGACTATTCACGAGTTTGGAGGAAATACTCCAAGACACACTAAATGTGCAACATTGGCATGCCTGTTTAAAATATGTTTTTCTCTATTGTAATGCCGGTTATGGGTCAGATATGATTTGCATATGACTGTGACTTTCAGTATTGTGCATCTCTTTCCTGCACAGCATGGGCTTCTTACATGACAAACTCTCCAACGGTGATTGTGATGATCGGATTGCCCGCTAGAGGGAAGACCTACATCTCCAAGAAACTCACACGTTACCTAAATTGGATAGGAGTCCCAACCAAAGGTAGAACATAACATGTGACATTTCATTGTCATTTTGTTTCAGTTTATGCCAACTGCAAATTTAAAAAATTTCATGGTGGGTTTTTATTGAACTTTTATATGCTTTCAATCATTCTTTGTATTTCTTTTTACTTCTTTGTATAAGTTAAATTAGGATAGCTAATGTGGGAACACAACTCTAAATCCAGTAAAGATCATGAAAAGCAGTGTCAGTGTTCTCGCTTCTCCAGCACAGAGACATGCATTATATATGTCACAAAAACGAGTAGCAGTGGTATTAGAATGACAGCAAAAATGTAAAAGCTGAATTTTTAAACCTCCCCCTGCTGACGTTGTGCGTGCATAATAAATATAAAAATATAAGTACTCTAAAACGATGCCACAAAGAGAAACTAAATTTAGCCACTTAAATTTTTGTGGTTTTAGTTGTTCACTAGAACATAAGCGTATCCAAAATGGGAGGCGACAGCACAGCCAGGGCAGACTGATAACATCCTTTGTTCATTTTTCAGTGTTTAACTTGGGCGTGTACCGCAGAGAGGCTGTCAGAGCTTATAAGTCCTATGATTTCTTCCGCCACGACAATGAAGAAGCCATGAAAATAAGGAAGTAAGGTTCACTTTTACACATGTGCCCACAATATGTTTTTACAATGTACATTGCATTTTATCAAGCAATAAGAAAGCTGTCACATCTTCAGTGGATGTGCCACATTTCTTGCATTCAACCTTAGTCGGTTTCCTATTTTGCAGATTTCCCTGCTGCATAAGTGACTAAGCTGTTTTTTTGGCCGGCAGTCCGTATTCAGCCAGAGTCAGCTTAAACCGATATACACATACACACAAGCAGCAAAGTGTGCCCTACAAATGGTTGTGATTAGTGACTGTAAATCAGTGCTTCAACAGAAAGATTAACAAAGAATTAAAAAAAAAATGCCTCTTTTCCTCCTGGTCTAATCCAGTAGTAGTAATTGAAATGGGCTGTGTTATGTATGGTTATCATGAAAGTGTGACGGGCTCTTGACAGCATCCTAGTGCTGACTTTGACCTAGATATTAAACAAGCTGCCGCTGTCACTCTGAAGCTGACACAAGCCCTCTGTGGACCTGCATAGATATTCAGCCTGGGTCAAACATAAGCTGTACTTATTGCTGAGTTTTTGTGTTCGTTATCATAAAGTATCAGCAAGACCAGTTTAAAGGAATAGTTCCATGTACAATGCACCCTTTTCTTATAAGTTAACTGAAAACTGGAGCTCATCTGTGTGGTGTATTGGCAAGTTTAGAAATAACATTTTAAAATACTGATTTGTACTTCAGCTAATAATTTTGTCCTTCAGACTTTTCCATTTCCACTTTCCCATGTCCACTGGCAGTAATCACAGGTTTGCAGACCTTTTGTATTCAAGCTGTTAATTAATCTGGAGAAATTTCACCCCATACTTCCTGAATTTCCTCCCACGAGTTAGATAAATGTTTGCACTGCACAGTCAGCTTGTTCCCACAACAGCTCAAATTAGTTAAGATTATTTGACTGTTCTGGTCACTCACACAGATTGCCAGCTCACTGCTTCTTCAAGGATTAGCTTTTCCATAGTTTGGAGCTCTGGGTCATTGTCCTGCTGTAAAAATGAAGCTCACTCCAATCAAGTAGCACTCAGAAGATTGGCTTTTATTGTTTAAGATCCCTGTCTTCCAATAGAAAATCTCCCATTGTAGCAACCAAAGCACCTCAAAAGCTTTGCACTGCTCAGTTAAGGAAATGTAAGTGAGTACGTTTTTCTGTCAACCCTCTACGTTTCCTCTGGGAACAGCATTTTTTTTTTTTTTAAATCAAAACAAAGAAACCTCTCCATTTCAGAAGAAATGTCTTTTTTGGTGCCATTTTTTTGCCATTCAGCCATGTATCAACTCATCGGTTTCTTAACTGCATATCCAATTCTGTGCTGGATACCAGTCTGTCACATTGCTAATACGGAACGACAGACAACCGTTCAGGCTCACATCCAGACCTAAAATCAATCTACAATCACAGATTAACCTAAGATGCATTTCTTTGGACTGTGGGAGGAAGTTGAAGCACACAGAGGAAAGGCCAGATTTAAATTTGTGGATTTCAACACAGGACGTTCTTGCTGTGAGGCAAAGGATTCAGTTATGTTAATTAGAAAACTTTTTTCTGCTGATCATTTAGCTTTAAACAGTGAACCTATGTGCTCTTTAAGTACTCCATTAAAATGATTATCCTCCTGATTCATGCTAGTTGCAATTTGCAATACTTAGTTTTATTTCACATTATGCCTATTGTTATTATTACTATTGGTATTATTATTTAGATTATTATTATAATTATTATTATTTGTGGTATAGTAGCACAAATAATAATGTTTAAAGATGGGCGGCACGGTGGTTAGCACTGTTGCCTCACAGCAAGAAGGTCCTGAGTTCAATTCCACCATCAGGCCGGGGTCTTTCTGTGTGGAGTTTGTATGTTCTCCCCGTGTTTGCGTGGGTACTCCGGCTTCCTCCCACAGTCCAAAGACATGCACTTAGTGGGGATAGGTTAATTGGAAAATCTAAATTGCCCATAGGTGTGAATGTGGGAGTGACTGTGAGTGCGAATGGTTGTCTGTCTATGTGTGTTAGCCCTGTTACAGATTGGCGACCTGTCCAGGGTGTACTCCGCCTCTCGCCCAAAGACAGCTGGGATAGGCTCCAGCGACCCTGAAAAGGATAAGCGGCTGCAAATGGATGGATGTTTGGTCTGTTTAAATGACAAACATTCTGATTTAATACTCAACAAGAACACCAACAAATGTATTTTTAAAATCGTTTATGGTAATCAGTGCGTCCTTCCCCCCCACATAGATTAAATCCACCCAAAGATCGTATTGTTTGAGGAAAGATACATTTCTTCTGATGTTTGTCTTTTAAACTCTACATGCCTCCATTTTACTGGAGTTGCAGGAGAAATTTACCACTTTGTACCTCATATGTACACAGTACTGGGTCAGTAACTAAACCCTACTGCCAACAGATGGGAAACCTTTTATTGTTATTTTCAAAATGGGAGTTTTTCATGTCTTGTAGTTGTTGGGGTTTTTTTCAGGTTACCATTATATTTGATGCACAAAAGAAAGCTGTAATCCAAATCTTGGGGGGGAAAGAAACATACAAAGAATCAGTTTTTTCATGAACTCTACAATGTATTACTGTAGCATTTTCAGATTTCTGACACACTAGAATATAAGCTTTGATGATGGTGGATTTCAGTAAATCTGGTTTTTATAGTTGGCTGCTGCTATGTTTGTTTTCTCTGCTGCAGGCAGTGTGCTCTGGTAGCGCTACAAGATGTGAAGGCGTACTTGACAGAGGAGGGAGGTCAGATTGCAGTGAGTCGCCTCTCAGTCTGTTGACATGACGTCTCGATGTTGGCTCCTTTCCTTCAAATACCCAGAACAGAAACACATCTAGCATTAGGATAGTCTTAATCCTACGCTGTCCTACAAACATTTCACAGAGCGCAGATAAATATTGTCTTTGTTTTTGCCCTTTTTTCCAGGTTTTTGATGCAACGAACACAACAAGAGAACGGCGAGACCTTATTCAAGATTTTGTGAAGGAAAATGCTTTTAAGGTTAAATTATATGCCATTTTTATACTTTTATATTTCTGTAGGGACTTTTAAAATGTGTTGTGTAGATTGGAGTGATTACCTGGAGCCATGGAAAAGTCCACACATTTATCACATTTCACTGAACAACGCGATGGCCATGGGGGGTAATTACCAAACAGCATTATTGAACTGACCTTTATTTCACAAGATCCTGTTGAATCAGCATCTTTAAATTAATCCTTGTGGGATTCTGTTTAGTATATGTGCTATTCATCACACAAAGGTTACATGAGCGCAATTTAAGCTTTAACTGAAAAGATTTTTAATGCAAAAAAGTCCAATTCAGTAAAAATCAAGTTAAATTAAAAACCGAATACAATGATTTGCAAAACATATCAAACATTTAAACATATATTATTTAAAAAATAAATATTAGCTCACTTTGAATTTGATGGGAGCAACTTATCTCAAAAAATAGAGATTGTGCAACAAAAGACTGAAATTTAAGAAGTAAGAAACAGCTGGAGAAACATTTTGCAACTAATTGGATTAGTTGGTAGCAGGTTGGAAATATGATTGAGAGTAAAAAAAGAAAGAAAAAGAGTTTCAACAAACTACAAAAAACCACATCTACAAATTGTGGAATATTTTCAGAATAACGTTAATAAAATCACCTTTCAAATATTTCCCTGATTTATTATTAGATGTAAAAAAAAATCACAGACTTTAAACAGTGAGGCTTTCAAACTTCACAGGGTGCTGTTAACTGAATAACTCACCATTTGGGAAAATAAAGCTGTCCAGGATCGCTCTCCCTCTCATTTCTGTAGATTTGAAGCTAACGCCAACTAGTTTAGGTTACCAGTTCTATCAATCTGTGTTTAAGACTGGAAGAAGTCTGGCTTAGTGAACTAAATCTGCCTTTCTGCATCTGCAAAACTCACTAATTCATAACCTGTGTGTCGTGTTTTTTGTGTTGATACTAATTACCCTGTATTTGTGTAAGTTCTTGTCCAGGTTGAAGGCTTAATGTAAAATATGTCTTTATAAAAAAAAATGATTGTCAGTTTCAGGAATGTTTAGTGTAAGTTGACTCTGAGTTTCCATCTTTCTGACAGGTGTTCTTTGTGGAGTCTGTGTGTGATGACCCCAAAGTCATTGCTGCTAATATCCTGGTATGATCTCACCTAAATGAATTTAACCTTTGACTGTGACTTTGTCTGGGTCAAACTCCATTACCTATTAATATTCACGCCATCTGCAGCCTTATGTAAGAACTGAACTGGATCGTCATACTGTGTGAATGTGTTAACTGTAATAGGAAGTAAAGGTTTCGAGTCCAGACTACCCTGAGAGACACAGAGAGAGAGTTATGGATGACTTCCTGAAGCGAATTGAGTGCTATAAGGTCACTTACCAACCTATAGATCCTGATGACTATGACAAGTATGAACAGCTTTTCATTATTTTAATCTTATGCATTCATTGTTCCTCCAAAGTATTTGTATTAATCCAAATAGTAAAGTTGTTACATTGGCAGAATTAGACCTTCCAAATTAGTAAATAAACACTAGATGGCGACAGTAAATCACCCGCATGTTTCGTTGGCATCTGCAGGGACCTTTCTTTTATCAAGGTTATAAACGTGGGCCAACGTTTTCTGGTGAACCGGGTGCAGGACTACATCCAGAGCAAGATTGTCTACTACCTCATGAACATCCATGTGCACTCTCACTCCATCTACCTGTGTCGGCACGGAGAGAGCAAATACAACGTCGAAGGACGCATCGGAGGAGATTCTGAACTTTCCCCTCGTGGAAAACAGGTAGGAGTTTGGCATGTTTTCTCTTTTAATGCTCTTTTAATGAACTGTCAAGCCAGTTTCTGAAGAGGAGATAGCTACTGGGGTAAGATGTTCTTAAACTGAACTATCATGCACTCCAGAGTTGTGACCTTTATTGGATTTAATCCTCTCCATTTCCTGTTTTCTTCACTTTCACCGGTGAACATGTGTCTAATAAAGCAAGAAATGCCCTTAATGAGGGATAAATTGAAGCCTCTCCCTTTCTCTCATATCCCAGTTCGCCCACGCTCTGCGTGATTTCATTGACGAGCACAAGCTGTCAGATTTGAAGGTGTGGACGAGCCAACTAAGAAGGACAATCCAGACAGCGGAAGAGCTTGGCGTGCCTTATGAACAGTGGAAAATCCTCAACGAGATTGATGCTGTCAGTACCCTACACAGCCATAGCAATTATTACAGATAGATCTCTGGTTTGTAATAATAGAAACTTTATGCTGTTATTTCCAAGAAATAACAGCATAAGAGCCAAAGCCAAAAGAAATTTTGAGCTCTTTTGATCACATTCAATCTCAAAGAAGCATCCGGAGGAGAATAAAAAGGTTTAAAATGCTTTGAAAAGATCTGGGTCACATGAAATAACACTCATTATTTATTCACAGTATAAAATCAAATGATTAAATGATGACTGTTTCTGAGGATGAACTCAGTCACCATTTTTCACTAATACGACCTGATCTTTAACCTTGAAGATCACTTCCTGGGCCTTATCATGTTTGAAACTGGCTTCATATATCTTATCAAGGGAAATTCTGCAGTTAAGTTTTTTTTTTTTTTTTTAGTTTGAAACTTTTACTGAGCTGATGCATTTCTTTTCATCTTGAGCTGTGATGTGAGGATAAATGATTTGTTTTCCTTTTCCAGGGTGTTTGTGAGGAGATGACCTACGAGATGATCCAGGAGACATTCCCAGAGGAGTTTGCATTGAGGGATCAGGACAAATATCATTATCGCTACCCAGGAGGAGAGGTAACCTGAACTGCCCCTCACAATAAAGCAGCAGTAGTTTTATTCTTTTTTTTTTATTTAACTTTCTTTCTCTAACAGTGTTGTTCAAGCTGTGAAAGTTAATTTCCTTTCAAGTGTTAACAATTGAGCCTGGAATGATCTTTTGTTGCTCATTAGTCCTACCAAGATCTGGTTCAGCGCTTGGAGCCAGTTATTATGGAATTAGAGAGACAGGGCAATGTGCTGGTTATCTGCCATCAGGCTGTGATGCGCTGTCTCCTGGCTTACTTCCTGGACAAGGGTGCAGGTGAGATAAAGACAAACATACACACTCATACATGCTACAGAAATAACATAAGCAAACAATGATGAATCGTACGCTGTTTATTTCATGTCACAGAGGATCTTCCATACATGAAATGTCCACTCCACACAATTCTCAAGCTCACCCCTGTTGCATACGGTAAGTCTTTACCTGATGATCGTTACATTGTAGCAACATAAGGCAACGTGAGAAGATAATGTAAACGTATCGTCTTTTATCTTGTAGGTTGTAAAGTGGAAATGTTTTATCTGAATGTGGAGGCAGTAAACACGCACCGAGACCGACCTCTTGTAAGTGGCTCTGAAATGAGCGGAAAAGAAACTGACATAGATGCACAAGCACGCGATCATCACTGTTTAAAGTTGATCATTTGTAAAATATGCTTATTGTTTACCCGCATTAAAATGGTCACCGAATCTCAGCATATGCCTTTAAGATCAATGCGCTGTTGTTTGTTGTGTCTGCTCGTTTGGCACAATCACACCTCATCCCCCTGTATATACGAGGCTTTGCTTCCTTGCCTCCTTTCCTTATATCCTTGTCTTGTAACCCTCGTTTAGCTTTAACCTTAATTCCTCAGCTTGGCTTGAGCTATGAGCCTGTGAATGTTAAGTGATATTTTACAGTACCTTGAAGGAAGTCATTGCTGAGCACGCTTCTTTGCTTGGCTGATCTAATCTTTGTCATTACTCTGCTGTCTTCCTCATATTAAGATTATGTATATTCTGTGAAGACGGTTTTATCTGACCTGTTAGGTCCAGAGTTCTGTTATGGTCGTGATTGAAGCAGGTGTTATTTAATTTTTTTTTGTCCTGTGCAGTCAGGACTGTACTGTTGCTGTTGATTGATGTTTTGTAGGTGGAAGCAGTTTCTTACCTTTTGCTTTGGATCAGTTTGGCGAGTGCAGCGATTTTTCTTTTCCTCGTCAGGTGCCCCCTGGTGTTGTTTGTTTTCAGATCTTTTTTGTTTAACACCTGCGGTATTTCATTTCCTACCAGGGTAAAATCGCAAAGGACTCTACTCTCATACATCGCCGGAATAGTTACACTCCTTTGTCCAGTCACGACCAAGTCAAGCGGCCCAGGCTCTACAGCGCAGGCAACCAGCCCTGGCTACCGCTTGCCCCCACCCCATCTGCTCTGATGCCAGAGGAACGGCAAAGCCAAGTTAGTGAGATAGCTAAAGGATCCCCTTCTAAATCACACCGTCTTTCCGTTATTGGTCCCACCACAGTTGTAATCATGTGTTTGGCATTTTCTCACCTCAGTTTTGGATCCTCTTGATAATTTTGGTGTCTGTGTTTCAACAAGCGTACTTGAAATCCACCCCACCATCTATCTTTTCCTCTCAGGGCATGTTTTGGGTCTTGAATGGATTACTCCTTTCTTCAAATGTTGTTTCTGTCGTATGTTTGTGCTGCATGATGTCTGCCTCACCGCCAGGCTGTTGACTGCTTGAATATGCAGAACAGCATGTCTACTCTTTACTGAGGAAAGCTCCTTGTGGAGTTAAGAAAAAGACACACAAACATCAAAGTGAGAGACAGTTTTCGTTCAAACGACGCACATCATAAACATCTCGTAACTGTTAAAAAAAACCAAAGTGATGATGCATTTTGATAAAACCATAAAATAATCTGTGACATGTTGCCTTTCTGTTAAAATATATATATATATATATATAATTAATTCCCCAAAATACATTAACCACTTCAGACGGAAAATGTTAACATTTTGAAATGCATATTCATATTTGTATGTGTTTTGTACTTGTTGGCCTTGCATTGTGGGTGTAGTGCTTCAGTCCCTCTCCACATTTCTATCTGTCTTTCTCTCTCTCCCTTCCTCCTCTTGCTCCAACCCTGTCTTTATAGATTCGGATAGGAGGCAGCTGTCTGTAAGTATTTTTGGAAACTTGTTGTCAACCTTTGATTGCCATATTACAACCCATTTCATTGTAACCCATATCAGTATATGTTGCCACAGTGGTCTATTCTTTGTGGTTATCAGTCTTTGGGTTCTCTAATCTTCCATTACCTTTGCACAGTGAAAGTTGGTATGAGCTTTGCTTCATCATCAGAAACACTTTTTGAGTGTTTGTTGAGTTTTCATGAAAGCAATGTATAGAAGATTATAATTTAGAAACGGACTATATAATTAAACCTTAATTAGATATTGGAAACATACTAATGGAGCTGTCTCCAAACACAACCTGAAACTCCTGGGTTAGGTCGCTGTTAGTTGCTTGTTAGTTGAAAATGTGCTGCTGCAGAAAACTGATTTGTGAATGTCAGTGATTTTGTTTCTCCTTTTCGTTTCTTGAAGGAGTCCCTGTGCGAAGGGAGCGACTTTGACAGCTCAGAAGAAACTAGTGGCTGTGTCCGCTTCTGAGTGAACATCACATCTCCTTTGCTCTTTTACTCTTGCCACAGTGTGGACAACTTCTGAATCCAGTCATGAGTCAATCGAGTGTTTCTTTTGAAAAGCGGGCCACTTCTGCATGAGGTAACATAGTTCTAGTTATCTCAAGGCCTCTGTCTCTTCTCTGCATGCCAAGGCGTTGAACAGGAAGCCTTATCATTAGTGTCATAAATACTTCTGCATGTGCACATAAAGAAACCAGTAAACGCACACAACATACTATATCACAGGAATGACAAAAAACTCAATATAAATGCTGCAATGCCTTACTGAACATTAGATATACTGCTAGATAGTCACTGAATGTAATAGGAATGAGTTATCCATTGCAATAATGGAAATCAATTTACACAGTTGCAATTAGAAAAAGTAGATTCTGTTATATTTTCTATGCATATCCAACACAATATGCTATAAATTAACAATCTGTAGTTGGGAATCTTGTCAAATGTTCCTAAGCCATAATTTATGTCTTAATTTGATAGAATGTGCTAGTTAGGGTCTCTAGAAAATAAAAGTACTTTATTTAGATCATCTGTCTATTCTGAAAGCAGTGAAAATACACTAAATTGCTGGATTTACCAGCACTATATACCAGCAGTAGGTACCTTATCTGTTAAGCAGGTGTTCTCAATCACATTTAAACCTACAACCTAAATGTTTCTTTTTTTTTTCATCATGCCTATATATTTTGTTGAAGGATTTTATGTAGTAAAACTAAACAGCCAAACTTCCTGTTTGTGTTCATGTCATCATACCGGCTGTGAATGTGTTTTATTTGTTTTTATGCAAATGTATTTGTTCCTCCAACAAAACATTTTAGATTTTATATAATAGATCAAAGTTTTAGTTTATGATTCTGTAATGTTTGTTATTAAATTGTTGTCCTGCTCAAAGCTGCCTACTGTGCCTTTTAAGCAGATATTAAAAGTACATTTTGAAGTGGCTTGCATTTTGCTTTTTTTATTGATGCTTTGCAGAAGTCAAAAGAATTAAACGTGGAACTTCGCAGCTTATGTCATATTTCAGTAGGTGTCATCCAAATCTGTCCCTAGATGTGTTTTTTTATGATTTAGTTTAAAGTAAACCTTTAAAGCAAATAAATGAAATAGACATAATATTTATACATATTAGGCCTCAGATGCATCCAGGATACAATTAAGGGTATTATAGGTTACATATAGAGTGGCGGATCTCAATTTCAAAGGCTGATTTTAGCATCACATTACAATAATTTTTTTTTGTTCTCTGAGTGTATATACTTTAGCTACCGTGGTTTCTAAATTCTTATATCTAATATTTACAGTACTATAGAAAAGTCTTGAGCAGCCCCAGAGTTTTTCTTTATTTTGTCATTTGTGTTTAAAGTGGTCTTGAGCAGTCATTCTCCAGGTTTTCTGCGGGTCCTTCAAAACTTTTCTTTGGACACTGGCTGATTTTTCACTCCTTTTCAGTCTTTTTTAACCTAACCATTTTTTGTCAACCTTTTTTTTCCCTTATATATTATTTTATAGTTTAAGCATGAAAAAAGACACATAAGTCAAGGGATGAACCACTGTTGTATGTACACATATCAGGTTTATCAAAGAATACATTCAAACTGTATGTTTTGGCATCCACCAAAGGTTTAACACAGGACTTGAGAGGTGTATCTGACCCTTCACTTGAGGCATTTACTGTCCGCTGAAGCCTCATCAGTAATGGTCTCAGTGTAGCTGTCAAGATGCCATTTTTAAAGAAGGGAAACATGAAGAAAGGGGTAAGGTATGTGAAATTACACTAAAACCAGCATCCACAGAAGAGCTTTGGAATGTCCTTTAACGGCCTTGAAGAGCTATTCCTGCAGATAACTTAAAGAAATTACATTAAATCTGCTTAAGATAGTTCCGACTGTGTTGAAGAAGAAAGGTGGTCATACCAAATATTCATTTTCAAAATCTCGTCAGAATTGTACACATCATAGTATACAACACAATAAAAACTTGTGTTATATACTCGATTTCCATGTATGTTTGCGCATTTCGATAAATCACTTCACCTATTTCACAGCAAATTATAAAGAAATGTGGAGTGGCTCCGTACTGTACACTTGTGGATTAGGATAAAATAACTACAGCCCTTAAACCTTAATCCAAGAAGATGAGCTGTTCGAAATCTAATCTGAGTCAAACTGTAAGACGCGACACTGCGCAGTCATAGCCTACACTGGCTTGTTGATTAAATGTCAATACAGACAAAGAGCTTAATGACAAAATGTATTTTTGAAATAACGGTCTTCTCTACCGTACACCAGGCAGATGTACGTAAACTGTGCCAATTGTGCGTGATCGCGTCATTTACACGTGCTTTAACGTGCTAAACGTGAGTCCCACTGCGGCGAGCAGGGAGTGAAGTAAGACGGTAAGACCGCAAAATAATTTGTCTCGCTGTCGTATCGTTTTGTATTCCTTGTCGTCGTTAGACATGTCAGTGGAGAAGTAACAGCTTTTCTCGATGGTTAAATGAAATGCCTGGAAAAACAGTTTACTTAAGGCCAAGTTAACGAGCAGATTAGCATGCTAACGTTAGCAGATGGTACACGGTACGGTTAGCTAGCAGAAATGAATTGTACTCCTTTCATACAGTCTCAGAGTAATTATCGCTAACACCCCGACTGTTTTTGATGGATAATAAGAGGCAGCTTTGTTAAATTTTCAAAAACTGTTTTTGCTTACCCGGGACTGTTCATGTGTTTGTTTGTTTTTGTTTTTTTTAAACCCTGCGTTTGTGTTTTTGTTGAGTGATGTGTTCACTGCCAAAACAAAGAAACCAAAACAAAGCAATGTCGCTGTCAGGTGTTTTTACTCTCTTCAGAGTGCTGTTCATCAGCACTTTAATTGTTATGCGTAGCTTGTTTAGTTGGTAGCATTATGATGTAACTACGAGCACAATGTAGGTTATCCTACATCCTAAAGTCTAATCTTTAGCATTGTCCAACAAATATCTTACGTTTTCAACTTAATATAGCTTACAGCTGCAGTGCAGCTAATCACAGCAATCAAACCACTTCCCTTCATTAGCCATTAAAATTGGCGGACAGCACGAGTGCAGAATTTCGATGTTAAAATCAATCAAAGAGCCAACATTGGCACACCTGTAGCCCCATCGGAGAAATGGCCTCAAAGTTATAGATTCAGATTGGGAAAACTACTTAGTGAGCGTTTCAATTTGCCGTTTCCTACTCGTAATGAATGGACACCTTTGATAGTTTGAGGGTATATTTGCAGCATCTGGACCTCACACGGCACCTACCTTTTTTGTTGGCAGTAAGCTTCTCAGGAGCACTCCTTGGTGCCTCTTTATGTCCCCCCTCATGTGAATTTGTATGTTTATAAATACTAAATGGACTGGTTCTTATGTAACACACTCTCTTTAGAGCAAGCAAAGTGCTTTATGCAACATGCCTCTTTCAGACAAGCACTTGTTTCTGTCCCTACGTGGTTTCTAGCACACATTCATACACTGATGGATGCAGCTGAGAGGAAGTTGGGTGTCAGTATCTTGCCCAAGAATACTTTAGCATGCAGGCTGGAGTAACCAAGGATCCGAACCACCAACTTTTCAATTGGTGGATGACCTGCTCTACATCCTGAGCTTGCTGCCTGGTTGTTTAAAAAAAAACAAATCTCATTGATCACCTCATCATATATTTATCAGGATTGAGGATAACAAAATACAGTAGTTCTTCAAGATGTGTAAAAGAAAATGCCAGTTATGGGGATACCCTGAACTACCCTTATTGTTCTACTTGCCTAAATATGTGAAAATTCTTAATTTTCTTATTTTCAAGCATCAGCTTGTTTTTCTTTCCACATCAACAGTGACAAGTTAAAAAGATCTGCTTAAGTGGTAAAGTTCAAGAAGAGCTAAACCAAGTAAATAAGACAAATCAGCTAAATAATGAACAAAATTCATGCCTTTACGCAGTCAAATTTATCACTTAATTCTACAACTAATTGCCTAAGGGGGAAACTGCTGGAGTGCTATGTGTTGTGATTCAAGTATATATATTAGGGATATGATTTATTTGATGAAGATTCCATTGTACCAGCTACCATAGAGCAAGAGACAGGGTACACCCTAGACAGGATGCCAGTCTCTCGCAGGTGGCATGCAGCAGTCTAGCACTCCAGCATGTTAGAAATGGTCTTCATCTTTAACATACATGTGGAGTATATCTAACGCTTTCTACACAACAAATGTGGATTAACAAAGTTTCTACCTGTTACTTGCAGTGTCACTAATGTGATGTCATATGTTTTTTGCAGGCAGGATGTTGCGGCTTCGCTGTAAGACCAAAAATGGGAGCCACTTGATGCATGGCTTGACTCATCAGTCCTGCGTGCAGGAGCTGAAGAGCAAGGTGGAGGAACTGACTGGTATCCCCTGTGATGTGCAGAAAATTATGGTCGGATACCCACCCTCCAGCCTTGATCTTCGGAACTTAGACGCTCACCTCAAGGACTACCCTATCAAATCAGGTATGCTGGCAGGCATCCAACATGTGCAGAAAACATGGACCAAA
The DNA here is from genome assembly GCA_015108175.1 of Pelvicachromis taeniatus. Lineage (NCBI taxonomy): Eukaryota > Metazoa > Chordata > Actinopteri > Cichliformes > Cichlidae > Pelvicachromis > Pelvicachromis taeniatus. The sequence continues at coordinate 6,839 of VURO01051080.1, read as the reverse complement.
TCTATCTTATTTATGAAACTATTAATGACATGCTCTAGTGCAGGGGTGTCAAACTCATTTACATCATGGCCGACTTTGATCTTAAGCAGGCCAGACTAGTGAAACGCCCCTTTCTGTCAGTGTAAAGAAGTTACATATTTAAATGTTTTTCTACATGATAAAGAAAAAGCTGCTGTGACAAAGTTCAAAAGTTGAAATTTCTTCGGAAGTGCGATTTTGGGTGAATGGGGGATCCGTGCTGTGCATTTCTTTTTTACAGAATCAGTTTACCGGCTTGTTCGGTGGTTGTTGAAATTATTTTGTGAGTTTTCAGCTGAAATTCTGATGTTTCTATGGATACCACACATGTCTATATTTAAATAACATATCTGGCAGTACATCCCATGAAACCAGATGTTCTCCTTGTCCCCAGTATCAAGGGCACTGGGATTCAACGGGTTAACTGTGTTTTACTTAATTACTTTGAGTAGTATGAATAGCCACAAGGGAGGGTTTTTTTTTGTTTTTTTTTATCAGTAGGAAAAACTGTAAAATTTATGAAAATACAGTTAAAATTCCAAAATGTATGCTTGTGCTTGTTTGTTGTGAGCAGCAGATCAAACATGGCTTCAAGTACACATTCAGGCCTGTGAGACTTTGTATAGAGTTTATTTTATGTAATCATTACTGTACTGTAAATGTAGTCTTTTTCAAGGGAGCAATTTTTCCTAAAAGCCTTATTTGAATGTATTTACTAGGGAGAAAACACATGAGCTTTAAGGCCTGGGCAAGTCTGAAACTTTTTGTCCTCCACATTGGAAAATGACTGATAGTAAAAACTGGTATCACTTTAGCAATCTCCTAATTTTATAAATTCTGCACTCAGCCTTGAAGTCTCCAATATCATTGAAATGTACCTGTACCACTACACTAGCTGTCTTTGGAAAGTTTGCCCCCTTTATTCTTTCAGATAATGGTATGATCCCAGTCTGTCTTTGCATCGTATGGAGGCTGCATGTTTGACACCCCGGCTCTAGTGTTTTTGTTAGAATTTTTATATATATATATATATATATATATACACACCTGTGATGACAGGTTAATATTTAAGAATTTATTTTAGAATAGGCAGTCTTTATAACTTAATTGCTTATAAGAAAAGGAATGTTTTGTGGTGTGTTTGAATTCAGCCCACCTCCGCTGCTGTGGTCAGAAATATTTGAAGCAGAACTTTTTGAGTTGCTGACTTTGATTTATTTGCATGCAATAGAGCAGGGGTCACCAACCCTTTTGAAAGTGAGAGCTACGTCTTGGGTACTGATTAATGTGAAGGCCTACCAGTTTGACACACACTTCTGAAATAACAATTTTCCTCAATTTAACTTTAATTATATGTTATCATTAATAATTAATGATATTCATCTATGTAAAGACACTGATTATGGCAACTGTTTCCATGGAGACCAGCTAGCGCTGATCTAATATTAAAAATAAAAATAAAAAATTGTATATTATGTCTAACAAATTGACACCAATGCAATTGTGATTTTAAAAAAGTAGCAACAAAAAATAAAAATAGATGCAGCTTACTGGTAAGTTGTTATAGTGAGCTATTTTTAGAACAGGCCCGCGGGCTACTCATATGGTCCTTGCGCGGGCACCATGTTGGTGACCCCTACAATAGACATTTTAGGGACATCTGTGCAAAATAATAATTTACCATTCAGAGAGTTATACAGAAGGTAATGTTTTTCCTCTTCCCTTTCCAAACCAAAGTCTGACCAGGGTGAAAAGTGTTGTCATTGGTGTGTCGTCTTCTACAGGAGACACACTCATTGTTGAGGAGGAAAAAAACAAGCCAAAGCCTCAGGATCGTCCCGCTGTGACGAAAGGACCTAACCTCGAAGTTTCACCTGTGCTGGCACGCCGAGTGGTCCCAGCTGACAATTCCTGCCTCTTCACCAGTGTTTATTATGTGGTGGAAGGCGGCGTGTACGACCCCGCCTGCGCCCCTGAAATGCGAGGTCTCATTGCCCAGATAGTCTCGAGTGACCCTGCAGCTTACTCCGAAGCGGTGCTGGGGAAAACCAATGAGGAGTACTGCGCCTGGATAAGACGTGACGACACCTGGGGAGGAGCCATCGAGGTATCCATCCTGTCTAAGTTTTACCAATGTGAGATCTGCGTAGTGGATACTCAGACAGTGCGAGTAGACAGATTTGGGGAGGATGCTGGCTACCACAAACGCGTGTTGCTGATCTATGATGGCATCCACTACGACCCGCTGCAGAAAGAGATCCCCGGTTCCGACACCCCGCCCCAGACTATCTTCTCAACCACAGACGACGTAATCCTGGCCCAGGCCCTCGAGCTGGCAGACGAGGCTCGCCGCAAACGGCAGTTCACAGACGTTAACCGCTTTGCCTTGCGCTGCATGGTGTGTCAGACAGGCATGGTGGGACAAAAGGAAGCTCGTGAGCATGCCAAGGAGACAGGCCACACTAATTTTGGTGAAGTGTGAAAGTCTTGCTATCTTTCTTTTCCTCTCTCACAAATACAACAACCACCAACCCCCATGCCCTGCATCTGGCAACCCTGTGGGTCTGTCTGCTTTTGTGATCCTCTACCTCACATTATCTGGCAACATCTTTGGAGACTCTGCAGGTACTGTGTTCCGCCTCTTACCTGTTCAGTATTACTTTTTAACTACTGTCAGTTCTTACAGTCAGAAATGCTACTGCAGTGCTCCAGTGTTATAAACCATTATATTCAGATCTCTAAAAGCTGGGTCAGGATGCAAAAAATTCTTAGGAGTTGTTTTGATCTGTTAAGATTACTCATGGACAAGTTCATGGTGACACAAAACAAACAGTTTAGGATGTGTTATCGATGCAACAAATTGGCAGAACTTATCCTTGATGAAACAAAGATGTTCGAACAAAGAATTTTTAAACAGCCGCTAAGAATGATTTGCACAGTTATGTGATCACATTCACTTTTGTCTTAAACACAGCACAGCAAGCTTGACTGTTATTGATGATGTTGGTTATGTAGCATGGTTGTTTTTTTTTATTATTATTACTTTGGGGGCAGATGTAAGCAATTCTTCCACAAATTTCCTTAAATTTAAACATCTGAACTGTTCAATATAGACGACCTGAGTTAATGCTAAGCAGGATTCTTCTAGGATGACTTAATGAAAAATCTGTCAAACCCACCTAACCTCAGTATCAGTTGTTTTTATTTTTTGGTATAAGATGGATCCTTAATATTGTCAATATTTGCTCTGAAATTGCACAGGGGTGACTCAAAATTTGGCACTTTGTTTAATCCAGAAGGAGATGACAACTAAAAGAAGATCAAGGTATCAAAATGTAGGTTAAAAAAAAATGAGACCTTTCAAAGGCCAGACACCTATCACACATGGTGATGTGATCCTATTCAAATAACCATTTGCATAACAAAAACAGATAACTCATTGCAGACACCAATGCATCTCTCTGTTACTCTGCGTCCATCGTAGACATTAAATGATTAAATGATTTGTCTCTTGATTATTATATAGTTTAAAAGTACACTTTTGTTTTGAGTTTTTTTGTGATTGACAAGATCGATGATGGCAGTTTGAATACAGTATCATACTAGGAGTGCAAAATTTTGCCTTTGTTTTGGTTTTGGGGGGGATGTTGCAACATTGATTGTAAGTGGGCTTGACTAAATAAGACAAAAAAAATTTATGGTGCTGTAAACTAAACACTTTACAAAATCTGTAGCTCATTTCTCTATATTTGTGCCGCAGGTTTTGATGAGTGTTTTTCTTGTCTTTGTTTTTTTTGTAGTGCACTAGTTTGAAAAGCTGTAAGAACTGTTTTTTGTTGTTTAAATTATACTGCATACTTTGAAAAACCATGCAAGCATTATATTTGTAACAAGTCGAGGTCGGTATTTTAAGATCTTTTTTTTTTTTTTTTTTCTTTTGTAAAGGCTGCTCATAATGTCC